>ML798411.1:379403-394402 GCA_009831015.1 Picea engelmannii
TGGGGGGGGGGGGGTCCGATATATGGGGAAAAGGCAGGGTGTTAGAACTTAGGATATAGTTTTTAATTTTATTAATTCGTTTTGCTTTTTTATTTTTGTTTTTTAATTTTGTTTTTTAATTTTATTTATTATATGTTTTTTGTTTTATTTTGTTTTATATTATTTGTTTTATTATTATTTGTTATATGTTTATTTTTTATTTAATTTATGTTTTATATTGTTTTATTTTTTAAATGTTTTTTTATTTATATATTTTGTATTGAATTTTTTAATTAATATTTAATTCTAAAATACTAACCTAATTGCTAACTTAATCAAACTAACCAAATTACTAATTATTAACAAATTGTTAATTAATTTATTATTAACAAGTCCAACCTAGTTTTATTAATCTAACTACATTGATTTAATTAATATTAATCTTATTATGCTAATTAGTGGTAAAAAATGCCTCTAAACATTTATTACTAACCTAATTTTTTTATCCTGAGCTTGTTTATGCATGTAGGGACAAAAACGGTGGAGGGGTGAAAAAATGGAGGGCGAGGGCATGAAGGGTGCGACAGGGTGATGAAGGATCAGGCGAAATGGATGGAGGGGGAAATGGAATCAACCGAGCCCAGCAAGACATATGTTTTCATCACGGGAGCAACGCCAAATAAATAGCTAAAGAATCAAGTTACCTATGATTATAGGACCACAACATGTTATGTGCGGATTGATGCTTTTAGATAGAATTTTTTCACTTTCATATTAAAATAAAAATCCTTCCTCTTAAAAGTTGTCCAACATATCGACTAGGATGATATCATAGTTTTACCTAACAGTTGTAGATGGCGTTGAGTTTTTTTGTTATTTTACAGGTGCATATGAACCTATCTTTAACCTGGGTTTTAAACCCTTCTTGAAACCAAATCAATTTCTTTTACATCCATCTTCTTCGTAGCCCCTCTACCTAGGTGAAGGAGTTTAAATTTCCATTTCACCGAAGGCACCCGAGTTGCCAAGATCTTCATATCAAAGTTCGTCGATGATTAGATTGGAAATACCTCGAATTACGATAGTAAAAAATTTAGTGCAGGTCTCGAGTTGATGTTAAGAGTGAACCTGAATTTAAATTAATGCGGTTTACAACCAGTTTACTGTGGTAAACTCCACTCAACATCTTTGATCTGGAGACAAGTAAACTTTAGAGACTATCAAGGGACGAATTTCGTCACGAAGTTCAACTTTCCTTTGAAACCGTATGTAACCTAAGTTAAGGTCTTAATGAACTCTAATCCATGCCAATACTTGGCAGATTGTATTTTTCTAACATCGTGATGTGGATAGTGTAGTATCCTTAATGTAAGAGTTTTCCTTGATTAACGAATATCAAAATGGATACTTCCTTGTTGACTAAATGAACAAGTAGCATTGATAGGTTGGATGGCGGACATGCACCTACTAAACACAGCTTTCATGGCATACCTGCACCATTATCAGAAACCCTGAATCATCTTTTCCCTCCAATGGCTTGGACCCTTTGTTTCTCTGAGCCCATGCTCACTTCCCCTTACCCTATTGTCGCCCCTCTATCCCCCTTCAACTAGTTACATAACCATATCCATCTACATCCCAGTCCCTCTGTCTTTCCCGAACAACTTTTATTGTCTTTTTGTTTTTCACTACTCCACCTACCTCTCCTCCTGACTGCAACGACCCCACATTCTAACTACTGGCCCTCTTTTTGTCTCATCCTGAATACACACCTTGGACTACCCGCAATGGAGGCAGAAGTCAGTGCGTTGATGAGTGCAGATGATGAGGCCCTCTGGGAATGCGTGGGTATATTTCAAATGGTGGATGAGCTCTCAAAACACTCTCTCCACCCGCTTCTACATACATCTACTCCTTTCCCTTTCTTTGCATCACACTCTACTGGTCTCCTAAAGACTCCCTCGGTATCACATCCTCCTTCAGCACCTACCTGACCTTCTTCTCTGCTTCCTCAAACTCCCACTCTATCCTTCTCACCTTCCTCTCTTTTTCCAACATCTTCTCCTCTCATCCTTCCTCCTCCAGAATCCACTTGTGGGGCTCCCACTGGAATATGACCTGAATCTAAAGCTCCTCTCGCCAGGGTCCTACACACTCCTATCAAACCATGGTGTCCAAGAAAAACTAAGAATAAAATGGTGCTCGGGGACGACATAGGCCTGGGGGAATCCATCTCTTTGGCCCTCTACACTCTTCTAGGATGCTTTTCCTACAGACACCTCTGCAGGTTTGAACTGGCAGACTTGGTGCACTCTTCATGGTCCCCACTGCTGGGCTACTCTCCAGAGATCTCCTATCTCACTCGAGGTTGGTTCGGCTTTAAATTTTCTACAGCTAAAGATGCTTCTCTCATTCTAGACAGACTATGGGTGTTTGATAGAGCCAGCCTTATGCTGAAATGCTGGCATGTTAGTTTTCACCCAAAACAAGATTATTTCCACCTTCGTCACATCTGGGTCCTATTACCCAGCCCGCCCCTTCATCTTGGGAATACTAAATCACTTCAGGCCATAGGAAATTCCTATAGGCGCTTCATCACTATCGACCCAGTGGCACTTGCAACATCAATCAAAAGGGTAGCAAAGGTTCTGGTGGAAATCAACTTGCATGAGGGTCTATTGGATTCCATTGATATTGAGTGGAGAGGACATAACATCAAGAAAAAGATTGACTATCTTGGTATTCCCTTCTGGTGTACCCTCTACAAGCAAACATGTCATCTCAGGAAATCTTGTACCAATTTTGTTGACGAAGAGCAATCTAAAGACTCAATGCTAGATCTCTCCACTCGCCTAGCCTCGTCGGAGGTGAATACTCTTCCTACTTATCTAGAATCTACAGAGGTTGTTACTCCCGTGGATCTTAACTCACTCACAGGTAAACTTAGACAAGTCAATCCTTCTCTTTACTATTCTCTGACCAACTGGGAAATAGATCAACTGAATGCACATCTTTCATCCCAACCTAGTAAATACTCCACTCTCCCTGTGACCTCTACCCACAACCCATATCCCTCACATTCTCCTCCTACAATTCAGGCAGTCCCCTCTAACACATTCTCCTCCCTTGAGCCCTCTCCTGAATAGACAAGCACCACTCCCTTCCCAGAGACATCTCTTGCACCAGATGGCCCCATACTTGTACCCACATGCCCCACACAAACCATCCCTCCTTCCTCGAATCACTCCCCCTCTCCCCCATTAACTGGAACCATGAAAGACATCAATGATCCCCCTCCTTATTTTATCAACCCTGGGAGAAACTCTCTAGGAATTGTTCTAAACTCCCTTTTACCATCCTATAGAGAAGTCTTTTTCCCCATTCCTCTCCCTATCTACAGAGGAAGTAGTTCCTCCATACCTCTTGCCTCTGGTGACCAATATGACCCTACTGAGGCACAAAACACTGCCACAGACTCTACCTATACCTTGTCTAAGGGACAAGGACTTATCCACTCTCCAATTAAAACCCGAAGTGTCGTAAAAAAGATGGTACTTCATCTCATCCTGATAATGGGGATCTTAGAGTTAAATCCCTTACCAGAGCCAAACCATGATCCTAATCACTCTTAACATAAGAGGGGTTGGGGGGTCCCTGAAAAACACCTCGTTCATAAGGTTACTCAACAAGACTTCGCCTCACATCATATTTCTACAAGAAACATTGGTTACTGGACTAAAAGCTCAAACCTTCTTAAATCAATTTCATTCGAACTAGCTCACTCCCTCAGCAGACTCTATTGGTAACTCTGGTGGACTACTAGTCTCATGGGATCCATATGTTTTCAATCTGACTCCTCATCTCTGTAGTGGATGCATAATTCTCACTGGCATAAGCCTTTGGAACAACCAACAGATTTCACTTCTCAATACATATGGACCCTGCACCGAACGCAAACACTTTTGGGACAAGATGGAAAGAAATGGTATTTTTAATCATGTCACCCTCATCATTGCAAGGGACCTGAACCTCACAACAAGTGTGGGAGAAGTCTGGGGTTCCTTGGACCCTCTAGCAAGTTACTTCAACACACTTTTCCACACAAATGCTCTGGTTGATATTCTACCTATAACTATTGTTCCCACCTTGCGTAATGGCCGATCAGGCTCGGCTACAATCAAAAAAATACTTGACACGGTTCTCATCGTTGAATCTCTGGCCACTATGGATAGTCGTTTCCTCTCTTGGGTTTAACATCCCTTTGTTTCCGACCATGCTCCCTTGTTGCTACAACTCGAGACCTCCCTGGTTCGTAAAGCCCATCCCTTCAAACTCAATTCTACATGGCTCAAAGAAGATTTGTTCTCTGCTGTTGTCAAAGAGATATGGACAGATCCCCTCTTTCTTATTGAATCAGCGCCACAACTTCGTCTAGCCTGGAAGCTTAAATCTCTCAAAAAGCATATCAAACACTGGGCTCGTCTTCAAATTAATCGCGCACAAGAAAAACTATCAGAGATGGAAACTAAAATACAACAACTTATTCTTTTAGACTCGGTCGATGGTACTCTAACTGACAGGAACCTCCCCCTACAGTGCTTAGAATCGGAGAGAAATACTATTATTCTAGCTGAAGAAGCTCATTGGCGCCAATGCAGTCGTGTTATCTGGATCAGAGAAGGTGACATTAATACAAAAAAAAATCACAGATTTTCTACCTCCAGACAAAATAAGAAACATATTTGGCAAATTTTTGATGACTCGGGCTCAACTGTTAGTGGATAGTCTGCTCTCAAGGAGGCGGCCATTGTACACTTCCAATCATTCTATGTTGCGACTACATCTAATCATCTACAAGACTCAGCCAATGTTTCGAGTATCTTCCCACATTTTATCACTGCAGAGGATCTATCACATTTGGACTATCCCTGTACTCTCCAAGGGGTCCTTGGGACCCTTCAATCCTTCAAAAAAGACAGAAGTCCAGGCCCAGATGGCTGGACTGTCGAATTTTTCCTGCAATTCTTCGACTTGGTAGGATCTGATCTGCTTGAAGTGGTTGAGGACACTAGGTTCAGGGGTAAGATTGTTGGTGCTCTCAATTCCACATTTCTAATGCTCATACCCAAAGACAACAACCCTTCAACCTTTGGGGATTACATGCCAATTTCCCTCTGTAACCTATGCTATAAGCTTATCACCAAAATTATTGCAAACCGAATCAAGCCCATTCTTTCGAGATCTCTCTTAGGGGAACAACTTGGGTTTTTAAAAGGGAGACAGATCCTAGACGCCATTGGAATAGCTCATGAGTGCCTCCACGACATCAAGAAAAAAAAACCAAGGCTCTCATTCTTAAACTAGATCTGAGAAAAGCCTTTGACTGTATTGATTGGGACTTCCTCAGACTCATCCTCACCCAATCGGGCTTCAGTCCTCCCTTCATCAACTAGATCATGTGTGGAGTAACCTCAACAAACTTCTTGGTCTTATTCAATGGAGAGCCCTCTCCTTTATTCCGTGGCAGAGGTTTGAGACAGGGTTGTCCCCTCTCTCCCCTCCTCTTTATTCTAGTCATGGAAGGCCTCTCTCTCCTCCTCAAACAAAAACAAATTGAAGGGAAGATCACAGGTATAAAAGTCTCCAGAGTTGTCAATATTCTTCACTTATTATTTGTAGATGATGTCATAATTATGACAATTGGATCCCCACAAGAATGGACAGAGATCAACAATCTACTAAAGACTTTCCGCAATGCCTCGGGTCTCCATATAAACTGGAATAAATCTTCATTTCATTATGCTAACCTCCAGGATCAAACACTCACCCTTCTCAAAGCTCTTCTCCCACATAGATTCCTACATATCTTGGAAGGCATCAATTATATTGGATTCTTCTTAAAGGCAGAAACTCTCAAGCCCACAGATTGGAATTGGCTCCTAGCCAAGGTAGAAAATAGAATCAACCACTGGTGTAACCGTTGGCTTACTCTAGGTGGACGTTATATTCTGCTCAAAGGGGTTTTGGAAGGCCAGCCTGTCTTTTGGATGGCACTAGCAGCCATTCCTTCTTCTGTCCTCGACAAGCTTAGAAAGATCTCATTCGATTTTATTTGGTCTGGGTGTTTTGACCAACATCGCCAACATCTTTGCAACTGGGAAACCCTCTCGAAGCCCAAAGGTAAAGGAGGTTGGGGGATCAGAAGTCTCTTCCATTTCGTTCAAGCCCTGGTGACTAATACTCTATGGCACGCTACGACTCAGAAAGGAATCCTACATTCTGTCCTAAAAGACAAATACCTATCTCACACTACTACAGCTTCCTGGCTCAACTCAGCTACACCTCCACCTAAAACTGCTTCAAATTTATGGAAGAATCTCAACAAATCAGTGCACTGGATTCATGATTCTCTTAGCTAGTTTCCGGGCTCGGGGAGCCTCATTATTCTTGGAAAGGACCGTATCACAGGTATGGGACAACATTCTCTGTTATCTCCTCAACTCTTAAATTTTTTAAATACAAATGATAGTTACTTCCTCTTCCACGCGTCAGAGAAAACCCGAACTGGATTTCCTTCAAATCATTGGCTCTCCAGTCAAGAACTAGCTCTTCCCACTGCTCTTGCGTCAGAATGGCATAGATTATGTCATCACCTCTCTACCACAGGTATCCAGCTCCAGGATGTTGAAGAAGAACCGATCTGGACGAGAAGGGATCGGTCGAGCCTCCTTTCTGCTCATAATGTCTACTCAGAAATTGCTAATCACTACTGGCCAAATAATACGGGTGGCTGGAAAAATAAGCTATGGAACTGGTCCATACCTCTCAAGATCAAACTTTTTTTTTGGCTTTCCCTTGACAAAAATATCAATACCTGGGATGTTCTTATGAAAAAAGGCAGAATTGGCCTGAATGTATGTCATCTGTGTCTACAAGGAGAAGAAACAACACACCATATTTTTATACATTGCGACTTTACCCGAACAGTTTTGAATTACATCTGGTTAGCACTCAAAATAAACCTTTCCTGGGATGGTCCTTCTTTAGCCATTTGTTTGGAAAATTTGACCAAAGTTGCCCCTCTTTACATTACTCTCCCCCCCCTTGATCTGCTGGAATATCTGGACCGAAATAAACTATTATATCTTTTAGAATAAGTCCCCTTATGCTCACTCAGTTGCTTATAAAACATTGGGCCTTCATTACTCCTAGACTTCGATCCATGCTGGTAAACAGAAGGAAAAACCAATACATTTTCCCCATAATCTGGAATCGACCCCGACGGGCTGGTTTGATGGAGCTTCACAACAGAATAATTTGTAGAGCGGCGCTGGCGGTTTGATTCACATCTTACACAATACTATTTGCAGATGGACATTCAACTGTAGACAAGGCACTAATACCCGGGCAGAATTATTGGGTGCTTGGGCCACCCTCTATTTGGCATCTAGGCTGCATATTGACACTCTTTTGTTGATTGGGGACTCTCGAATCATTATTGACTAGCTCAATAACAAAAGCACTCTTCAGGTTGTTGATCTCCTCGACTGGAAGGACAAAATTAAATATCTCCTTCCAACTTTCAACAAGCTCACCTTCAAACATACAATCCGAGAATTTAACAAAGCCGCAGACTCTCACTCTAAGATGGCGCTCAAAATGACAATTGGATCCATATATTATAACCTATGGGTTGATGGCCATGAGGGTCCTAACATCATCCTAAAGGTTTTCTAATCTATTCTTCTCTATCTCCTCCTTAGCAAGCTTTATTAATCTTCCAGATTATATCTTTTGAAGTCTTCAACCTATATGTATTTTTGAACAGTTAAAGCACAACATTGTGGCCTTTGTGCTACCCTGGCTGCCAACTAATACTCTTCCACTTTCATAACAAGGTCTATAATCCCGCAGCATAAACTCAGGGCTTCTTATCAATCTGAATATTTGTATTTTCTCGATGAGAGAACATAATTATATATTAATATAATTTGAGGATTTTTTTCGGTGGGAAAAGAGTTTTCCATGATAAATTACTTAAGAGATTTGGATAATGAGTTATACCCCTTTATGAAGGGAATAAATAATTTATAAAAATGATCTCTACATAAAGTAACGACGAAAAGCCATGAATTATGGTTTTTTACTCAATTATTAATATTAATTATTATTTAATGATTAGGTTAATTAATATGTCCATTCTATTAAAAAAAGGTTAATAGATGAATTAAAGTTAATATATATAAATATATAAATAATCGATATGATAGCGATTATTTTATTTAGTATTTTCTAATTTGATTTTATTTATTGCAAGGGTCATTGATAATAAAATGACTAAGGTGATCATATTATATGATTTTAATTTGCGAACTTTTAGTCAACTACTGCATTAATTATTTAACACGATTTGCACATTAGTGTAAAATAAAGATTTGCAAGTTGCGCAACCTAAATCCATGCTATGATGAATTTTACTTGTGCCATAGTGAGATCACAATTTCTTGATGGTAAGGGTTAATGTAACAATATTAAAGTAAGCATTTGTTTAGTGTAATTCAATGTTCCTTGAATTATAATGTGGTTGAGCACCCAACTAAATAAAAATTCGCATTTGGTGTATTCTAAAGTTAATAACTAAGATGTTTACTCTTTAGAAGAATGCTTACATTCCTTATTCACAATTCTCAATAGATTCTTAAAGATGTATGGTGCATTGAAGTTCTTATTGAATTATCATTCCTTGCATAAATGGAATATTCCTTAATTACTATATTTTTATTTAAATTTTAGAGTAGGATTGGTTGGGTAATAAATATCTCTATGTTCCTCAGAACAAATGCTAGTCCTGAGACCTTAAATGTTCAAAATAGATCAGACGAATCCTTGACTTGAGCATTGATTATGTGTCTTGAAGGTCCTAATCTTCCAGGGTAGGACTCGACGGTAGACATTTTATGCTAGCTATTGTGTGATATGATGATAATGATGTTGATTTAGCATAAATCATTTATATGTTATTATCTTTGTTTATTTTAAACGTCTTACTTAAGTAATTGCCGTACAGGATAAGTTGTACTTGTTATTCTAATATATATATATATATATATTACTTTGTCGTGTTCATTACATTTGTGTTGTTAAAGGAAGGGTATGTTACATATGGTATACGAGCAGATTCAACTCTGCGACTCTAGATCTGTTACGCCTTTCATTGTTTTATATTGATAGTTAAAAATGTTTCACTAATATAATTTGAATTTTTTTCATGATAGGTAATCATGGTTAGAGGATACAGGATGAGTAGACATTGGGGTGCGGGAGGAATAGGTATGCTTCCTCCGAGTGCATCCATGCCAGAGGGATCTAACGTACAGGGAGATGAGCAAACTATTGAGCAGGAGCAAGTTGCAATGGGAGATGTGGTAGGTATGATGAGATCCTTCTAGAGGATGTTAGAGGCATTGATCAACTGCGTTGATCAGGATGAGGGAAAAGTGTGTGTTCCCAATGAGGGTTCTCAACTCCCTCTTGCAGTTAGCAGTAGTATACACAGAGAACTCAAGAAGGTTAAATTTCTTGAGTTATGGGGTGCCACAAATGGCTTAGCCACCGAGGCATGGTTGGAGAACATGGTGATGTTATTCACACTATACTATTACACCTCCAACATGAAGGTCTGCATGGTGGTATTTCAACTGAAAAGGAGTGCACTTCTTTCATGGAAGACACTCTTACCTCAACTAAACATGGCCTTTGAAGATGTGTCATGGGAAATGTTCGAGGAATGATTCTAAGAGAGGTATTTGTTCATTGAATTCATTAAGCATCATCTTAATGAGTTCAACGCCTTATGATAGGGTAGTCATATGGTACCAGAGTATGAGTCCAAGTTCATGGAGCTACTCAAATATGCTCTACATTTAAACATTGAGAAATTAAAGGTTAACAATTTTGTGTTTGGCCTCAACTTCAACCTTCATGCAAAGTTGAGGATCCTGATGCCTCAGACATTGCATGATGTAGTTCATAATGCCCTCATTGTTGAGGAAGAACTGAACAATGGGGGTTAATGTAGGACTCCTTCCAGACAGACTGGACAAGTGCCACCTAGAGCACAACAACATCAGACACTAGTTAGACAGACTTCTAGGCATCATGACATGCCCAGAGGACATGTATTCTTGACATCGCGATGAAATACTCTTCATCAGAGGACTCCATACATATCAGCAAAGTAGTAGCAACATTGTTTGTAGCAGCAACAACATTTTAGACCCATTCAACAAAACATATCAGGGTTGTAGACTCCTAGGACAACAACTTCTACTTCTGGGACTAGGAGCACTAGTCCAAAGAATGTATGTTGGACATGTGGAGAGCCACATTACTAGAGAGACTGTCCTAATGAGAAGGAAAGAGTTTTCGAATCATTAGGACCTACGACAGTTGGACATTCAAGCAAGGCCCACAAGATTCATGCAACGGTGAATAGCCGCCAGGCCGAGCATCAGTCTACAATGCTTGAGACTTAGGGTATGATAGTTGATCAACAGTTTAGTGTTTTGATAGATCTAGGAGCTACTGAGAGTTTTATATCTAGTTTTGTGCTTAAAATAATTAAGGTAAAGGAAGTCGAACAAGATGATTTTAGTTATGTGGAAATGGCATCTGGTGCCAAGAAAAATGTCGGAGGAAAAGTTAAGGATTGTAACATTAACTTGGGAAATTTCGTCACAAGTGTAAACCTTTATGTCATGATCTTAGGATATTAGGACATTGGAATTGGAATGGATTGGTTAGAATCGAACAATGTGATACTTAACTACAAGATGAAATGGTTAAGTTTGACGGATGATTTGGGACAGAGTAGACTAATTGTAGGAAGAAAGAAAGGAGCATCGTTGAGGTTTATTTCTTCCTTACAATTATAGAAAAGTATGCGCAAGGGGTGTAAGTTATACACCATCTTAGCACTTAACAAAAAGGGGGAAACGGAAGGATTAGAAAAACTTCCATAGAAAGGGAGATTCCAACCTCCTACCGTAAGAGTTGTATGACGGATATGACTCCCACCAAATGAAAACGGAGAATAAGGAGGCATCATGCCTCCAGACCCAAAACTAGGATTCACATAAGGCGACGAGACAGAGGATAGAAAGTGCAAAGACATGTCTAGCCTACCAAGAGAAAAATGATTAGAGGCCTGAGGTATTGGTTGAGTATCATGATTCGGCGTACCACTCAGAAACACAAAAGGATTCATCCCCATGGAATGAGAAAATACCATGGGTTGGGTAGCACTAACTAAGGTAGTCACAGGGACTCCACTAACCATAGCAATGAAAACTCATGATGCAATACAAAATCCTAAGGCCAACTAATAATCAAAGAGCACCCAAAAGTAAAGCAAAAGGGCCAATGCACACAAACAGGATGTAGTGGCTGAAAAGGGGCCTCCCTCACTAGAGTAGGTATGTCTTGTTAGAATATAGAATATGGTGTGCTCATTTTACCATTGATGATACCCTCATAACCCAACCATAGGCCGAAGCCTCCCTCCAAGCACCTTAACCTTGACTGAGAATTGCTCTGGAAGCAAACCCTAGGCTAGATAGCCAAACAAAGGGTAGTGCACCTTTCCCCAAGGATAACGCATCACAAAATACTGATCATATAGTCCAAACCCTAGCCAAGAGATAGTCCAAGCCAACACTAAAACTGCTAGCTACAACAGTTGCACCTCCAACTCTCCTCCACATGTGCACACCAAACTAGGAACTGTTGTTCTGAGATGTGTCAAAATGAGAACTGGTGTCTTGTATTTATACTGGTTCTACCAGATTTGTTGGGGCCAACTTCTCCTTCTGGATATGTGTCTGTTCAGTATATTATTATTATTTCTGGCCGACTTCTTCTCTTGGAGGCTAATAACCTAATATAAAATATCTTCTTGAGCCGACAAGACTTCTAGGGTTATTAGCCAACTCATTAGGGTTTCTCTTGCTTCCCAAAGTCTTCTATTCTTGTCAGGCTCACACGTGGAGGTAAATACCTCCCGAAGCTACCATAATATTAACACTCCCTCCTAGCTAGAGAGGTATTTATAGGTAATGGACTTGAGCACAAAACATACCATTTACCCGGTAGCATCAACATAGTCATTTAGACTACCTCATGACTATATCATGAGCATCACCATCACCATCAGTTGCATCATCTCTCGAAACCATACTTCATCTGAGTAATTAGACATGATGTTGGATAAGTCACTCTTACCATAGAGTGATACAAGAGGAGTAAAAACTCTGAACTATTTTCCATCTGGAAAATCTATGTTCATCATTCACCTGAATGATCATTATCTCCAATAAACTGTTGATAATCTTCAAGGTAATTAGAACAAGGATAGAACACAACTGTGCCTATTCATAGTAGTACATAACTATAATATAGTGGTACGCTACCACACCAAGTAACACACAAGTACTTGATAAGCAACGTATGGTTGTGAATAGTGGAACATATCCAGCACAGTAGTCCTCATCTACTATTATACAGTCGTCATAACAACCATCTGATAGCAACCTGTATAGAAACAATGTTATGATATAAACTGATTTGTCTGGGCCAATATTTCACTCACATCTGTGAGTTCTGAAAGAATATCTACCTCACGAACAGTGGAACATATCCACCATAGTAGTATGTCTCTACTATCTGGAGACAGGTAGTCTCCATAACAATCATTTGATGCCATCCTACACATAAAATATTGTTAAAAATAAACTGAATCATCTAGGCCAATCTTTCACTCACGTCTGTGAGATATGAAAGAATATCTGCCCTCAGTATAGAATATCAACAATGGGCTATCTGCCCCATTTCTCAAACAAGGAAGAAGGATTATTTCTGATTTTTGAGCATGGACCATTCCTCGCCCTGGGCCATTCTTCCTACACTAATCAAAGTGCACCCTTGACATAATGTATAAACCCTAAGTAATGTGTGAATCTAGACCACTCCTCACCCTAGGCCATTCCTCCTACACTAATCAAAGTGTGCCCTGGAGAGAATGTATAACCCTAAGGAGTGTCTGTCCTGGACCATTCCCCACCCTATGCCATTCCTCCTACACTAATCAAAGTGAGCCCTGTAGAGAATGTATAACCCTAAGGAATGTTTGTCCCTGATTGCTGATCCTGGACCATTCCCCACCCTGGGCCATTCCTCCTACACTAATCAAAGTGCACCCTGGAGAAATGTGTAACCCTAAGGAATGACTATCCGGACCATTCCCCACCCTAGGCCATTCCTCCTACACTAATCAAAGTGCACCCTGGAGAGAATGTACAACCCTAAGGAATGTTTGTCCTACATCAACCCCCAAAACGGACCATTCCTCATGTTAACCACAATGAGAAATCGTTGTCCGGCGAGGCAGGCCAATCTTCTTGAGTAACCCTCAAGAAGAGAGACTGCCCTAGACCACTCCCCATGTTAACCACAATAGGAATTCGTTGTCTATGATACATCAGCAATCAGACTACCTCCCATGTTAACCACAATGGGAAGTCACTGTTCGTCAGAAATCTCAATCCACTTTACGAATAGGAAAGCATCTGTCCAAGATGGACTATTTTTCAATGAATGTCTTCATTAATGTTTTTAGTGCTCCCTCCTAACTTGGAGAGTCATTTCTTTCTTCTTGAGTACGCAAACGCATTCATCTTGGATAGAGGTTTTACCAAAATTTATGCTTATCTGTTCATCTGTGGAGATATGTATTGGAGAACATTTTCTCCTTTCTGGACTTCATCATGTATAATGTAATGCTTGATTTCAAATGTACTTTAGTCTAGAACATTGTGAACGCTTCTTGTAGATCTGAATGATAGAGTATATCATAGTTGGAAAGCTGGAACATATCCATGTGGCACTTCTTCTGTCATCATGAGATCTGATCTAATGAGTAGTCATCTTGATTTTATAGGAAATCTTCACCACGCTTCTACTGTGCACTGGAGGTTCTTGTTGGAAGATTGATTTTTGTCATTGATGTCAACCCTAGTCATGGGTTTTGGACCGCAAGATTGATAAAGGTATTTGGACATGAAGGAAAATGCACATGCATATACAAAACCCATGAATGGATAGTATAAATCATGTTGTTTCCGGTGGTATGTGGCACATCACATGGATCCTCATGGTTGAGGAGAAATGAATTTTTGAAGGTGACAAAGTGAATTGAAAAAGGAAGTACATGTAGGCCCTGAAAATAATTAAAGAAAATAATTACAAAATAGGAAAGTGTCAGGTCGGCCCTAATGTTAAAAGGAAGTGACATAAATGGTATAAATAAATATCATTATACATTCATTTGATACAAGTCTAATTTCAAAGGGAAGAAGAAGTAAAATAAGGCTAGATTTCAAGGGAGGATGAAGTCTTTTGGTGATGTGTTCTAAGGTATGTTATTTTCAGGTCATCTTACCATTTTTACTATAACTTTTTTTCTAGAACGATTCAGATGGTGAAATAGCTATGGTATTGAGAAGACATATCAAGGTACCTCTAGTAAAAATTTTATCTCTTTATTCGCTATAATTATGGAGATAAACTCTGTGGAATATAGGGTTTGTGACCAGTCCTGAAACTAGTCAATAAACAGGTGTTCTGGGTAAAACAGTCATAACTTTTTCAGACATACTCCAAATGTAGTGGGACCACTTCCATTGGAAATATTACATACATTAGTTTCTTGTGTGCGAGTTTCAGAATCATATGTTAAATATTGAGCGCGGGGAATGTTGTACAAGTTGGGTCTTCTGAACAGACCAAAATTGAATAAAGTCTACCATTATTTCTATAACCTCCTTTTGGGGAGGATTCAAGGAGTGAAAATTAGAGGAGTTTCATAGAATACATTGAGTAACATTATCTACAGGATCAGAGTACTCCAAGAATTGAATAATTGCAGAAATTGAAGAAGTCTCAGAAAGCATTATCAGGTTCTATGT
>ML798411.1:413571-428634 GCA_009831015.1 Picea engelmannii
TCAGTAGATGGAAGATCTTCACCAGAAAGATGAAATCGTCCTGAAGGTCGTTCACCACGACGAATGCGATAATCCTCTATAGTATTGGTAATTCAAAATTCCGCAAGAGGATCAGTGGTTTGTACTTGTGGAGGTGGTGTAAAGACTTCTGGGATGTCACTTATGTCCATGTGTGGTAGAGTAACAAGAGGGATTTCACCCGGATGAGGGGAATCCTCAGGGGTACCCTCAGGTGTTGTTGTGTGCAAAGGTTGTGAAGCTTCCGGACGTTCCGGAGACAAACCTTGCATCCTACGCGAACGTCGCGGTGGAGCAATTGTAAATAAGTAACAAATTCCCCAACGAAAATCCTATGGTCGACTACGAGAAAACAACAGCATACACTAGTAAACAAAATCTAGAGACAATCACCAAGCAAACAATACCTTCTAATATCAAAGCCACTAGTTGGTGATGAAATCCAATGTCGCAACAATGAGATGAGAAGGGGCGGGGCTAGGTTGGAAAAGTTACGTTGATGACCTGCTTAACAGACTTACACCCTGGTGAAAGCTTCCACGCTAGTAATTGTGTATTTACTCTCTAAGGCTTCCACGCAGTAATTGTGGATTTACCTTCCAAGGAGCCCGAGTGAGTTTGATCAACGTCGATTCCAGGTACCACGGAGACTTTCCCATCCACAGTCACCTTGGGTAAGAGCCTAGAGAGAAAGGCCACTAAGGTTACCATAGACAACAGTACTGCCTAGGGAAACAGTCGTCAGTCCGATCCACACGCAAAGGCAGGGTATCGAGCCCGAAATCAACTCAAAGGCTTCCACTCATAATTGTGGGTATACCTCGGAGTGACCCCCATAATACGTGCAATCTCTACACCGATGTCAACAGAGCAGGTTAGTATCCCTGCCAACACCAATGCGACCTAATGCTTGACCCTTGTGTTAGAAGGGCTCCCCAGGACAATATGCGGCCAATGGAATTTTACACTCCCTATCTCAAGATACTATTGTGTGTTTTTGATCTTTTGGAGAGTGTGTCTCTCTTCCTACTCCAAAGCACTAGCCTAGCTAAATGTTGGTGTAAAAGAGCCCTATAAAAGAGTTACTAGATCAAGTTTAATATTGCGCAATGTTTTTAATGGCTATTGTTTACTCAAAGGCAACGGAAGTGAAACTCATGATGTGTGACTTTGACCCAATCAATGCAAGGATATGATGAAATGTAATCTTTTTCATTCGATGAATCCTAGTTATGGGAGAGAGGGAACAATTTCTGAATCAATCTCAATATTACAATGCAAAAGCAATGCTCAATTTCCTTATTGATGTTGAATACAAACAATCATGTATCAATGAACAATGTCTAGATGTCTTTTTCAAAACTTCAATGCTTTAAAATTTTGATTCTCAAAGATGTTTCAAAGGTAAAACAAATATCTTGAAAGAAAACATACAATTCACTTTCCAAGAAGAACTCTAATGAATGAGAAAAGAAAACCAAAATATAAAGATCCAAACAAACAACCCAATCCAATACTTTCAATGAAAGCAAAAACAAAAACAAACCAACAGAGCTTCTCAATACAAATGAAAATTGTCCTTTTGGACCAACAAATACAAGAGAAACATCAAAAACTTAACTTCCAATCAATCACTGATTCTTAATCAATACGACACCTTCAACTCCAGTAATCAGAGAGAAAAAATGCCAACATAGGCTAAGAGATGAAAGTCAAGTGACCAAAGCAAGAACAAGCCTAGAAAACCTAGATCAGGTCCAACAAGCAAAAGAAAGCAAAAAATAGGTAAGCCAGCACTCCAAAGAGTCAAAAAGACTTGAATCAGCCTTACTGAGCTATTGCAAAAGTCAGAATTGGAATCCAAAAATTTCACAAAAACTGTTCGCAGGCTAGTGTGGGACACAGTGCGAGAAACTAAGGTTCTCGCAGGCCACTTAAATGCAGAATGCAAACTTTTCACACTGGAGTATATAAGCAAGGTGCGAACTATCAAGGTTCTCGTAGGCTGCTAATGGGCACAGTGCGGGAATCCCTGAAGCTAATGAAAAATTTGAAAAATCAAGCAAAAATCAAACTGAATTTTCGACCCAGAAGGTCACTCAGGGTATCCTGAGGACTCAAAGATTTACAAATCAGGAGAAAAAGGCAATCAGAGAAAATGGCCACAGAAAATCCAGAAACCAAAAAGACAAAAGGGATAGTTCCCCAGCGGAGTCGCCAATTTTGTTTCAGGATAAATTCGTGAGTGCAGACACAGACCAATCTCCCTAGATCCACCTGGATCTAGAACAAAACAAGACAGAATACTACTCTTTCCCTAGATCTAGACTATTGAATGAACTAAGAGAAATGGATAGTGGACATACCTTATGAACGCTCTCCTTAAATCTCTGTTGTTCCTCGCTCCGCTTCGATGCTCTTGTGCCATCCAATCACAACAGTACAAACCAATCAAAGTACAAGCAAATTAATATATTCAATACCTAGTCTATACATGTGATCAAGGAGTCATGTAATAAGATGACATCATCATTATGGGAAAGGGACATATTCATGTATTGAATTAACTGAAAGAGAAATATACAACTTGAGCCTTGATGTCGTAGATCTCCTTTTAATGGCTTCTGGTTCTGACACACACACTTGCTCATGCATGAAGAAAATCAACTTCTTATGATGACCTTGTTGTTGTCTCTATCTGCTGCAGCATCAATTCTCCATACAATCATGCACCAATTCTCCAATAGATCTCTCAATCTTTCCAACTTCTTGTTAACCCTTTCCATGAGTATTCTCATCAATTTATAAGAGAGAATAGGTTAGTTGCTAGGATAAGAATGATCCCAATAAATATGGAATGCCAGCTTTTGAACAATCATTCGAATACCAACTCACCCTTCTAGAAGATTCCCTTCTAGAAGGCTCGAGAATCTTAGATTTTTCCTTTGTAAAAAGATGTCCGCACCCTGGCAATGATTACAGTGCAAGAAGTTCGCACCCTAGCTAAATGCAGCCTGCGAGAATGAAGGATTCTTGCAGGAGAGTATATATGCAGCCTGCGAACATTCCTCAAAACATGATTTCTGGAAATAGATAAGAGCAACCCTTTTCAGGAAGGAGTTCTTCAATGAGGAGTTTGATTTGCTATCATCATAACATCACCATGACATCATCACAATGACCAAAATTGTGGATAACAGGAATGACTGTAGAAATCAACTCTAACCTCAAGTATGTTATATAAATGTAAATGTTAACAAGAAAAGATAAAGATCCTACCTCGTCTGAACGTTTGATGAAGACCAAAGTTGAGCACTCGGCTCAAAGCTTTATACCTACAACTTGTCTTCAAAAACCAAGATATGAAAGCATATGGTTATAATATATAAAGTTAGCACATATAATAGCATAATCCATTAACATTCATAACAAATAGGCCCATGGAATATTAATTCAAATATTTGCAAGACATTAATTGGACGAGAAAAGAGTATTTCTATTAAAATATGATCAACAGAAGTGTATAAGTGATAAACTTTCATGTCGGCATGTATTGGAACCAATAAACTAAGTCCCTTATAGCTGGGCCTCCACCACTTAAATCCTCCACTAAAGGCAAGCTCATATAAGAGAGAAAATGAGGTTGTCCATCAAAGAGGGAAGAGCTTGGTACTGGTTCAATGAATGATATCAACAACTCAGGAAAGTTGAGACTATAAACTGATGTCTTCAAGTCTTCTACACAATCCGCCAAAGGTTCAAGTCTACATCATGTGAATAGAGGAGTTGAGGTTGAACACAATGAGACTTCATTTTATTATCGGTCATTAAGGTATACCGTTAACAAACACGAGACATCCTACAGATAATGAAAGTAGGTATCAAGGCACCGAGTACATTCTTACAAGTGTGAATAAAGGTGCTGAGTTTGAACACTTGAATAATTTGTCGATCATGAGACATTGGTGTATTCCCAAATGTCGATGACGAGAGAACCTGCCACTAATGACTGCAAGCCTCTAGGTACTGATAGGAATCTAGGCCTCATTTCCAGAATAGATGAGCTGAAGTCGATGGAAGGAGACTCGTTGAAAGGAGAGCATTAAGGAATATCTCATCAGTCAGCATGAGGTACAAAGAAATAAATTGATGATTTGGAGGAAATAAAATGAAGAGGATGTTCATGAACCAACAAACCTGTGCATATTTCCCATGCCTGAGATGCAAGCAGTGCACGAAAAAGACCCTTTGAATAGAATCCAATAAGGAAAAATGATGACAAAGGCGAGGAAACCACCAATAAATATAATGACATCCAAGACACTACATGAATCCCAATGTGTGAATAGATTTGTTTTCATCGAACACAAGGGAAACCCCCCAGTCTGTGACCAATGATGATATGTCGACTATTGGTTTCAAGGGTACCTACCCATAATGAAAGTAGGGCCAGGGTGCATGGTAGGACTACAACTTCATGTAACTCTGAGACACACTGAGTGTATGGTCGACATGAAAAGTCAAGAGTTCTGATAAATGGTCGGCACGGGATTATAGACATCATTTGAACAAGAGCATGAGACATATGGAGGACTCTGGCAGCATAGACTTGATGATGAAACTTTGTGATGCAAGAGGCCCCAATCAAAATCTCCATAGGGACTGAAAGAGTAACCAGTCAGAGGAGTAAACTCTAAGTAATGAGCTTAGCTTCCTAAGGTCATGCTAAACCCAAAATTTGGATGACAAGTGGACTCAAAAGTTTATGCTTTGTTCAAAGGCGACACGACTGCTGCCAATATAAGATAATATTCTTTTTCTACCCGTCTTTTTTTGTTTTTTCATAGACAAAATGAATGTTTATGATACAATGGAGTAAACGAGTGTCACGAGTAAACAAATACTTCCAATAGTGGAACATACCTATGCTCAATGCAAGGAGGTACATGCAGGACATGGACCCTCAGGGGAATGTTTCCTCTTAGGGTATAGGGTGTCAAGCTGCAAATGATATAAACAAGGCTCTTCTTGGCTGGTGATGTGAATTGCTAAGGTAATAGGATTGTAACGAGAAAGAAAAAACTAACAATAGGCTCAATACTGCAAGAAGGAGGATGAAATGCAATTACAACTTAACTCCATAGAATGTCCTTTCTTTGTAAATTTATTCCCATAGGCCCGAAAAAGTATAAAAAGTACCCAGGAGAACTCTTCTAGCCACTAGTGACTAGAGTATTCATTTTTTGAAATTAGTCTACTTGGTTTGAAAAAGGGTTAAACTTACACCAAATAAACGTTCTTTCAAATCCATTTAACGAGTGTGAAAGAGACAAGTTCACTCGATAATCTTTTCATTTTTTTAGAGAGTCAGAAAAGAGTTTACTAAGACTCGGGGATGCTCTTCTAAGTAGCATATCATGGGGGAGGCCAAGGCTCCCATGCAGAACTTCTGTCGAAATTCAAAAACTCACAGATAACTGACACAATCTTGGGAAAACCCAAAGCTTTTCAAGATGAGGAGGATAAAATACTTAGATAGGTTACCTTATCTACAATATATCGAAGAATGCCCTTTATCTGGAAGGGTGTAGAATAATGAAGTCGAGGCTCTACAAGATCATTCCAATCAAAGGAAACCACCCTAGGACTTTAAGGGAGTGTACTCAAAGAGAGTGGAATGCTCCCTTGTTCAAGAGGTACAAAACTAGAAATGCTAAGGACATGGTCGAAAGACACATCACCCTTCAAAAGAAGTGTGTGATTGACCGAAGATTGCATCAACAATGTCACTTCCTTAGACTTGTCACTCTCCAAGAAAAGAGTGGGATCAACCAAAGATTGCATCGGAACGATCAATTCTTCAATCGTTGGTTGAAAAGGATGCGAGACAACATGGTCAAGAGATGCATCACTCCTCAAAACAGGAGTGATGTTGGTTGAAGATTACATCGACACGATCATTGGTTGAACAAGATGTTAGACAACATGGTCAAGAGATGCATCACCCCCCCCAAAAAAAGTGGTGTCCGCTGAAGTTTGCATTGGTACGATTGTTGTATCAACCAAAGAAGGTTAGGAAACCCAAGACAACTCAGAACCTGAAGGGCCACCAGATAAGGACTACGCTTCTCATAGCACCACAATAGTAGGGAACAAATGAGTAAGGTGATCCCCTTTGGAAAGCCTACAAAGGCACTTGGGCTTACGTCTTATACGTCGAGGCTTCTCAATAGTATGAATTCCCCTAGCATCACTTGCAGTGGTTGGTGACATGCTCCCACTATGACTTGTAGAGGCTACTAGCTCATCTCCAGCATAACTTGCAAAGGTTGGTGATGAATCCCCAACATGACTAGCAGAGGTTGGTGATGTATGTGCAGTGTTACTAGCAATGACTAGATTTGTGCCCCCAACATGACTTGTAGCAGTTGGTTGTTGGTATTAAAAATGACATGCAGAGGTTGTTGACCTATCTCCAACATGACTAGAAGAGGTCAGTGATATAATGATAGTATGACTTGCAGTGACTGGACTTATGTTTCCATCATGATTGGTGGCGGATGGTTGCAGCATTTGATACTAAGGTTCTGGGAAAGAATGATTTTGAGAGATTGCGGGTCATGAAGGGTTTTGGTATACACCATGGCCTTGTCTGGCAAGATAGTATCCTCCTCCAAACTCATTCATAAATGGTTGTAAGGGCATATTCATCGAGGAAGCCGCTTGCAAAGAGAAAGCAACATGACAAGGGTTACTCAGGTGAGGATATATGTTGCGCCAAGACGAAGGAACTTCATGAAGGGGGTTGCCCATAGTATAAAACTAACTCCCCCTATATGAAACACTAGAGGACAAATGGAGGTCCACCATGGGAAAAGTGTTCATAGGAATTGGCATAGCAGAAGAATGATAGATGGACGAGATGTCATAAGTAGAATGACCATTTTTTTGAGCACTTGCTCCTGGAAAAGTGAAGTTAGGATTGGATCCATAGGAAGGAAGATTCCAACCTCCTACTGTAAGAGTTGGTTGAGGGATATGACTCCCACCAAATGAAAAGGGAGAATAAGGAGGCCTCATGCTTGCAGACCCAAAACTAGGATTCATATAAGGCGATGAGACAGAGGATAGCAAGTGCAAAGACATGTTTGGCATACTAGGAGAAAAAATATTAGAGGCCCAAGGTATTGATTGAGTATCATGATTCAATGTACCACTCAGAAATACAAAAGGATTCATCCCATAGAATGAGCAAAGACCATGAGTTGGGTAGTGCCAACTAAGGGAGACACGGGGGCTCCACTAACCATAGCAATGAAAACTCACAACGAAATGCAAAATCCTAAGGCCAACTAATCATTAGAGAGCACACCAAAGTAAATAAAAAGGTCCAATGCACACAAACAGGATGTAGTGGCTGAAAATGGGCCTCCCTCACTAGAGTAGGTATGTCTCTCCCAAGAGGGGCCTGAGACTCCCTTCAAAAGATTGGAGATATCAAAATCAGTTATAAGGGACCTTGTGGGCTTAACAACGTAGTCGTTCAGATCCCCCCGGAGAGGTAATCCTCCTTAAATTTTTTGTTTTTTATGACCCTTGTCTGACTCAGGGTACCTGCAGAATAACCCTTTCAAGTAACCTATGTGGTTACCTATGTCAAGCAAATAAACCCACCACGATATAACCAATGCACAGGTGAACAGTCGTAAGTCAAGTCCACCATATGGGCAGGGTAACAAAGCCCAAAATATTGAAAGCAACGCCTCTCACAGAGGTAAAGGTACCAGCAAGACCCCCAAATACAAATAGATTCCTAGAAATATATCTGACACTAAGAAGGTATTATAGGGCTATCTCTGCAACCAACTTCGTGCGACCTTGTGCTTAACTCTGGTGTGAGCGGAGTATCCTGGCGTCACTAATTACACAATGGATTTCACCACTCCCTGGTCAGACACATATGTTGAGTTTAATATCCTTGGATAAGTTTACCCACAAAATCTTATTCCAAGGCCCTATATCCTATGTTTGTTTGTGTACTCTGAAAAAAAAATCGTTTCTAATCAATTTTAATTAATCAATGTTACTTTTAATGGCTTTGTTTACTCGAAATATGTGGTCATGAAACTGATGATGTTATGACTCAGCATATCAAAGAAATGAATATGCACATAAGGATAAGTCCTAATCTTCAATTCTCAAAAGGTGATAAGATTTTTAAAATGCAACTTTCAATTCAACTCTACAATTTCAATAAGATGCAATCTTTCCATATGTATCAAGATCAATACTAAACAACCAAAAGAGAAAATGCCAAAATGCAAAATGTATATTTTTTATTTTCAATATAAAGAAATGAAAATGCAAGGACTGAATAACAGCTTGATATATATACCCTACTGCAAGCAAAAAGAGACAAGGCAAGCAGGATACCAAGAAGAAAACACTCAAACCAAGATGCAAGGGCAACCAATGAAAAAGATGATGAGAAAGAAAAACCGCCCAAAAATTCAACAATGAAAATGTTTCCTATCGCTCTGCAAGCACTCAACAGTTAGGAAAGAGACCCAAGAAGACTCAGCAACCATCAAAAATCACCCAGCAAACACCAAACTCAACAAGTAAGCTAAAAAAATTGATGTACGTGACTATTTAAGGAAAATTGGCATATGTATGTGCCCTATAGAAAGGCAACTCGTGTATGTACATGTCTGTCAAGGGAATTCTCGTGTATATGTATTAAAACACTTCCAGGGTAAGAATAAGGCCAAGAAAACCAAATACAAAGTAAAAATATGTTTCAATCAATCAAGCAACAAGAAAACTTAGGCTACCAAAGAGCAATTGAAGGAGAAAAACACTCCAAACCCCAAAAATAGAAGATTCAATCCCCAATATGGTGGCCAATTTTGTTACGAGGAAAATCACTCTATGGCATGGGGTAAACCACAACAGATGGAATGACTGCAAAAATAAACTCTAATCTCAAGTATGTTATATAAATGTAAATGCTAACAAGACAAGATAAAGAGGCTACCTTGTTTGGACGTTCGATGAAGACCACCGTTGAGCACTCGACTCAAAGATTTATACCGGTAACTTGTCCTCAACAACCAAGATACACAAGCATATGGTGATAATATATAAAGTTAGCACATATAATAGCATAATCCATTAACAGTCATAACAAATACTCCTATGGAATAGTAATTGAAATATTTGCAAGACATCAATTGGACGAGAAAAGAGTATTTCTATTAAAATATGATCAACAAAAGTGTATAAGTGACAAACTTCCATGTCGGCACATCTTAGAACCAAGAAACTAAGTCCCTTCTAGCTAGGTCTCCATCACTTCAATCCTCCACCAAAAACAATCTCATATAAGAGAGACAATGAGGTTCACCATCAAATAAGGAAGAGCTTGGGGGATGAACAATGTGTTCAGACTTTAAAGGACAAAGGGATGCAGACTCAATGTGAAGTGAAAATTTCTCTAGAGTATCCTTTCTCTCAAAAGTTGAATTCTCTTCCCTTCCACGGTTTGGATATGGCCCATTTATATCCTTCAAATCGAACTGAAGGGCCCAGTCGAAACATTTCCAGTATATGGAAGGTCAAGGATCATGGATCTTGTGACGTGACATGGAAACCCGACACTATTTTTAATTTTGAGCACCAAACTCGATGTACGCGGGCTGTAGTGGCGCAACCTGCATATACACATGTTTTCTAACTTGTAGGGCATGTATATGTGGAAATATATGATGTTTTAGCTCTGGAAAGTGAAAAAGGGGACTTCAAGTCTACATAGGGAAATGGAAAGGCCTTATGAGCAAGTTGCAGGGGGTGAGACAAATCTTGCTATAACAGGTATTCTATGAATACTTGGACAAGTTTGTACAAGTATTTATCAAAGACATATTGATTTATTCTCAGACGAAAGAAGAGCATGATGAACACTTAATATTAGTTTTACAGTGTCTAAGAGAAAACAATTTGTACAGGAAACTATCGAAATTTCCATTTTATCAGACGAAGATTCACTATTTGGGACATATCATATTTGGACAAGGTATCACTATGGATCCAATGAAGGTTGAAGCTATTATGGAATGGATAGCACTGAAAAATGTACAAGAAGTACATATTTTTATGGGACTAGCAGGTTAGTATCAATGCTTCGTCGAAGGTTTTTCAAGGATAGCAAATTCGATTATGGAATTGTAGAAGAAGAATAAGAAATTTGTATGGTAAGAGAAATACGCGGAATAATTTCAGAAACTTAAGGAGTTATTAACGACAACACCGATACTGAAAGTTCTTGATATGGACAAAGGGTTCTTGGTATGCATGGATGCATCCAAGGAAAGTTTACGTGGAGATTTGATGTAAGACAGAAGAGTGGTCACTTACATTTCAAGGAAATTAAGAAGGCATGAAGAGATTTACGCAACACACAATTTGACGTTATTAGCATTCGTTTATGCTTTGATATTTTGGAGAGATTATCTTATTGGATGAAATTTCGAACTGAAAACTGATTACAGTGGGTTACAACATATTTTTACTCAGAGTGATTTGAACGTGCGGCAAAGGCGTTGGTCAGAATTATTAAGTGAATATGAATTTGATATTTATTACATTAAAGGAATGGTGAATAGAGTAGCAGATGCATTGAGTTGGAGACCACTCATATTCTTAGTAATACCGCTTAAGAAGAATCTACGAGAGAAGATTCTAGCATTACAGATTGACGATGATGGGTACAAGTTAAGAACAATACCGAACAAGACACCATGATGGTACCGAGGTATGAAGGTTATTCATTTGACAACGATGAATTGTTGAGGTATAACAACAAAATTTATGTACCGACTAATGACGAATTGAGAAATTTGATTTTGAATGAAGTTCATCAATCAATGTACATGGCTCATCCCGAAGTCACGAAGATGACAAAAATCCTTAATCCTTTATTCTTCTAGAAGGGAATGAAGACTGATATAGTTAATTATGTGGTGAGATATCTCAAATGTCAGCAAGTGAAAGTTGTTGTCCCTCGACCAAGTTTTGGGGAAACTTTGGTCAGTTTTGGCCCACTTTTGGACTTCGACACGTTGGTCGAAGTAGGAGCGCCCAGGTAGAGATGAGATCGCGGATATCACCTATTTTGAGGGTTATGTGGACCCAGTAAGGAGTCCTCTGGGTTTTGTAACGGATTTATGGGATGTCGGCCCATGGGTTTTCCCCATGTTTAGGCCTTATTATAAGATTTTGTAAAGTATAAATAAAGAGGAATGTTTTGTAGAAGTAGTAGTTTTGTGTGTGAAGTGGTCGAGGCTTTGTGCTCGACTGTGATTTTGTAGACTGTGCTTAGTGCTTGTGATGCTTATTGTGGAGCAGGTGCTAAGTGTCGTGATAAGAGATTTTGGCTCTGTGCATTTGACCTATTTTTGGAAGGTAAAGAAGGAGGATCTAGTACTTAGTGCGTGGATCTCCTGTCTTGTGTGAAGTTCGAATCTATGGCTTAGTGCACAGGAGTGACTGGATGTAAGATTTTGGTGAATAATAAAGAGGTGAAGCGGTTTGTGGATGTAGCCCCACCCTAGGGTGAACCACATATATTTGGTGTCTCATGGTTTGCTTTGTGCAGTGTCATTTATGTTATGAATTTGCTTAGTGATTTGATTATGATGTATAATGAATATATTTTTTTTTGCTTAAGTACTTTACCTATGTTAAAGGGTAAATGAATGCTAGACTTAAATCACAGTGCTAAGTGCTAAGTGCTTAGGGTGCATAATCACTTGTTGTTACTGCGCTTATTTGTCTTTGATTATGCTTTACGGTGTTAATGAGGTTAATAAACTAATGCATGTTCACTTCCTAAGCGTTAACAAAATATTCTGTGAAGTGCTCTTATCACATAATCATTTCCCAACTTGGTTACAGACACCTGCGTCCTGTAACCCCCCTTGCTTCTACCTCAGGTGAGACTTTGCCTGCTTCACAGCTTTTGCCGAAAGGGCCGGTAGTCGGGGTTTTGTTGGTGCGATGTTAAGAGTTGAACCCTAGGTTTGCCCATGTGCCAACAAAGGCTGAACATAGACATCCAGTGGGATTTTTACATCCACACGTGATTCTTGAATTGAAATGGGAAGTCATTTCGATGGATTTTATTTTTGGATTGCCAATGACGACAATGAGACATGATTCAATTTTTTTAGTCATTGACACTCTGATGACATTGCACACTTTATTCTAGTGCATACGACGTACTAGGCACTGGACATAGCTAGAGTATTTTTTAGCAAGATTGTGAGATTGCATGGTGTACCAAGAAAGATAATATCCAATCGAGGATCGATGTTTATTTGACGATTTTGGACTAGTTTCCAAGAGGCTTTGGGAATGTAATTGAATTTTAGCACAACATATCACCCCAAGAAAAATGGAAAAACTGAAAGAACGAATCAGATTTTAGATGATATGTTGCGTATGTATGTAATGGATCAACAGAAACACTAGGAATAATTCTTACCATTGGTATAATTCACGTACAACAATAGTTATAAAAGTTCGATTAAGATGGAACCTTTTGAGTTTCTTTACGGACGACCATGTAAAATGCCTCTAAGTTGGGATTGAATAGAGGATAGGGTCCTGGTGGGACTAGAAGTGATCCAAGAAATGGAAGAATAGATGTGAACGATAAGACAAAGGATTAAAGAAGTGCAAGATCGAAAAAAGAGTTATGTTGATGTGCATCGCATTGACCGTAGTTATGAGGTTGTAGATAAAGTTTTCTTGCGGGTAAAACCGCATAAGAGTTCGATCAAGTTTGGAAAGGGTGGTAAACTCTCTCCTAGGTTTGTGGGACCTTTCAAAATTTTAGAAAGGAAAGGACATGTGGCTTACCGACTAGCCTTGCCTCATTCTTTGAGGCATATGCACGATGTATTTCATGTATATGTTTTGCAACATTATATTTCAGATCCATCACATGTTATTGACTTGGGTTCTTTGTAGGTGTTGGACGAGGGTGCTCTCATGGAGGAGCCAATCCACATATTGGACCATCTCACTTGATATCTATGACGTCGAATAGTCGATCAAGTCAAGGTCCAGTGGGACAATTATAGTCCACACTCGACTACATGGAAGAACGCATATGAGATGCATCAACAATTTTCTTATCTGTTTGATAGATTGGATATATAGATTTGTGTTAGATACATTTATTGCTTTCATTATTAGATTGTGCAAACTTTGGGACAAATTTTAAAACAAGGGGGGGTGTATGTAACATCCATTTCCACTGATCACATTTTACACTGACTTATTCTTTGAGGACACTTGCAAGCAAGTGATCTAGTTATGATACATTATGATTATGCTTCGATTATGCGTTATATTGTGATGTCATTATGATTTATATGTTAAATTTTAGATGTATATATTGACATGTATTATGACAAGTTCTCCTGAGTGTGCAGAATACATGATAGGTTTAGGATGTTGATGGCTTCAATGGACTTCCTTGGACTCCAGATTGAGTCAGGGAGTGGACTTGTATTTGGTTTGAGTAATTTATTTACACGCATGTGTTATATGATGATTTCAATATGGATATAATGTATATGTATTATTGACATTTTCCTTGTCATTGGATGCAGACATGATGACACTTGCTAATCTGACTCACGTATGGGGTAAATGAGCCATACATAAAAACCACACAAATGAGGGAGAGGGGTGGCAACGTCCCTATCATAGCCTACTAGCACTCCCTCCATGACCTAAACAGAGGTTAAGGATTACCTCATTCTAATAGGTGCATGGTCTCGTGAAGGCAGACTGAGACAGTCACTCACAAAGAATTCTAAGGGGCGTGGAATAAGGTGGAATCTTTATTCCTTAAACAAACCTTAGTCTCTCACAAGGTCAACCAAGTGGAGTTTTGACTCCAAGTATCAGACAAACTTCCAAACTAGTCAAAGGCAAGTGGTAGCCTTGGATCACAGAGGTGCGTCTTGAAGGGCACGTCTTGTAATCAAATAGTGAGTCAATAAAAATATAAATGGCCTAGAAAATATAATGAAAATGTTTAGATCTTGTTAGAACATAGTATTTAATTATTAAATTACAAACTAAGAAATCTAACAAGAGTCTAAGTCTAAGTTGTTTGACTAAATGGAAACATAAAAAGGGAATGAAGGGAATTAGACTAGCAATTTAAGTGAAAGAAGAAATAAGAAGAAAATTGGGTAAATGCACATGTGTGCATTAAAATGATAAAATGAATTTTTAAATAAGAAGAAATTAAAACATGAGAGAATAGGTGGTCCACATAGAGTAGCATCTTGAGTCAATCAACCACCAATCCTAACTAAAAGAAGACTCATAATCCAACTCAAACTAAAATCTAGTTAGGGGACACAAAATAAATGAAAGATTGGGGAACTAAGGGACAACTAAGAGCAAAAATAGGAACAAATTGGGGAATGTGAGGGAAAATGCCTAATTAATCAAAATAAATGAGATTTTACTTGTGCAACTTTGGGGGAGTGCGACAAGTGGTGTGAGTGAATAATCATTAATTAAATTATTAAAAATTGTTTATTGTGCATGAGAGGACATGTGTCATTAATAATTTCCCTATAAAACAAATGGTGAGGAATAGAGAACTTACCCTATGGTTGGATGAATGTTATGTTACTGAATTTTTTCTTGACTAGTTTACTTGTGGAGAGTTGGGTTGCAAACTTGTGCAAGAGGTGGAAGCCTCTCCTTGCGAGGGAAAGTGTGTGTCCCCTTTGCGGCTCAGGAGGCTAAGAGGGAAGAAGAGTACCTCTAGCATTGGATGGGAGATACCGGTGAAGTCCTTGGATTGACAGGCGAAGGAATGAACGTAGTGCAAGATCCGGTTGTTATCAACATCAAATTCTCAAAACTCCTTCTGGTTATGGTATTTGTCTTGTATACACAATTTGTTAAAGGAAATCTGAATGTATACTGATTAAGCATGAAGTAAATGAAAAT
>ML798412.1:15146-34785 GCA_009831015.1 Picea engelmannii
CCAGAAAATGATAATAGACAGGAAGAAGGAAAGGGAAAAAGGGATAAGTATCTCACATAACAACATATATTGTTCCTTTATTAATGCCAATCTTTTGGAACCCCTAGTGAGTTCTCACTAGAAAAAGCATAAATTGCAGATCGCGAAATTTTTTTGAGTGCAAGATGTATATGACAGACATGGGACTTAATTTTTGGATACCGCAAACCTGGGACCCGGTGGCTAGATAATTGGATAAGTATTGAAAGGGATCACGGTTGTTCGGGATCATGGTGTGAAGATATAGATAAATATGAGCATCTTCCAATCCGCGAATCTGGGAAGTCGTGATCATAGAAATGTGACTAAATATAGAACCACAAAGGGATAATAGAGGGGAAGAAAACAAGGAAAATTTAAAGAGAAAGTGTTTATATTTATTCCAATAGTATTCATATTAATATATATTAATAGATTTTTTTGGTCCAAACTTAAAGCATCTTCCAATTTTCAGGATGTTGTTCGGTTCACAAATTTCATTGAAACCGATAAGAAATAGAATATATATATATGACGTAACATTTTTTGTATGCACAGATATTATCAAATAGAAGAAGCTGTAATATATGCAGAATATTGAACAAGAATATGACGTCAACACCTGAGTTGCCTTGTTGAAATAGAGTCATTAATTGATTCTATTTACAAGATCCCGAAGAATGAAAGAAGGATGGGTCCTCCCATTTCTTTCTGAAGTATAGGGCAGGCACCACATAAGTATGACCTATCACAAATTATTCTTCCATGTAAAATGTAAGAGGCGAACAGAGTAGTCTTTATTTAAATCGAAGTGCTGGGGAGCAGAAAGAAAAACTTGTTTTCCATGTTTAACCACACACACAAAAAAGTACAAAAAAAAAAAAACAATACCAGAGATTAGAAAACACCATACAAAATCTTGAAATATTCTATATTCGGATAAAATGGGTTACAAAATACAGCTAAGATTATTTCACAAAATAGTTGTCTTGAAAAATTTCAGTAGATATTCTTTGAAATTTAAATGCATTTGCTAGAATGACTATGATTGGGGTTGTCAACGAAAAAAAAAAGGCAAATATGTACAATAATGAAGGTTGTAGAAAATCTTTTATAGATTTCAACTTGATCATCAAATGCTTGCTTGGTAAAAAACAACGAGTTGAATATCAATTTCAGGTCTTGGACTTCATTGGTGCTGCCAGCTAGATCTATCCCAATTTTTTTGAATAGCTTGTCTCTTCTAGAAATGGCTTGCTGCATTAGTTGGTTATTCAACATTCCATACTTTGATAAGTGTTAATTTCCCTCTATCGTCAAAAACTTGGGGTTTAAGGTGCCTTCCTTGTAATGTTCCTGGTCATCGACATTTGAGACAGCTTGGAGATGTTATTCAGGCCGAATTCAAAGATGAGGGAGTGGTTTTATGTGACGTCATTTTTGTGGGAAAAACATCATGTTAGCCAACAAAAGCTGAGACAAAAAAAATTCAAGTATGTTGTTATTGTTATTTCCCCTGTATTAGATCATATGTTTGGTTTAAAGTCCTACCTGAAGATTTGTATGTTGAATTTATTTGTTTTATTGTTGTAAATTGGAAGGGAGGTCCAAGTCACCTGAAAAATGCTCCTCTGTTGAAGTACATAGCTTCTTCCAGCAACATACATCTGACAAGTGTATAAAATGTTGCAGATCACATTAGAATATATCTTCCATCATAGGGGTGGCAGACATCGTGACCCACAAAATGGTTTGAAATATTCAGAGGTGACGCCAAATATTACTCCATGCCTGAATATACTCAGAAGGAAATTATAAAATTGGATCCTCATGAACGTGAGAAACTATATGCGTGTTTGAATCAACATTCTAAAATTACAGAACGTTTCATGCCAAAGTTGTAATAGACTTGATAAACAACCAGTTTCTATGTCAAAGATTGTTGAGCAACCTCCGGATGTAGTAACAGACTCGACATACAATCAAATTTCTATCACTACTGATACTAATGTGTAGTGTAAGAATTCGTGATCCCGGGCTCCAGGTAGTTTCACCTTCAGTTATCCACACTAGTGGTGAATCCAGGCTCCAAATAGCTTCAACCTTGGACATCGACACTGGAGATGGAAATGGGAACAAACTTATTAACTGTAGTACAACAATGTGGTGAATAAGTAGGTTTGTCATTGTCAAAGCACTTAGACAGCAGGATAGTCATACCGACAAAGAACATCGACTATAGTGTTTCTTTGTCATGACAACTACAATGTTTCTCTGAGTCCAGAAATCTTTGGATGTTTTGTGTCATGTGCAATAATGACCTTGACATTAGGTACATGTCAAACATCTATTATCCAACATTGCAGTGTTAATGCAATTTCCATAGTGGACGTCGGCTCGATTTCATTGTCACAAGTAATATTAATTGTGTGATTAATTAAGATCCTTGAAGGAAGTGAATCCCAAACATTGCCCCAAACTTTTCGAACGACCGTGTATTAAAAAAATACATTGTTCTATGTTTTAAGAAATAAGAAATTGTATTTTCTATGTCTAACATTAGGTTACACACATAAACCATTTTAAGATAACCAAAATTAATATATAGTCAACTTAGATTCCCAAAAGTGATCAAATTCCTTAGATCTAGAGCTAGTTTATTTCCATCATGTTGGTTGGAATAGAAGTATCCACCACCAAGACAAAGAAAGAAAGTAGCAATAAAAGAAGTTGTGTAAACACAAGCTGGCGATGGAAGCACTCTATGACCAAGAAGGCACTCTGTCCTTATCGATTTGTGATCTTGATGAACAACTCGAGAGGCTCTTGTGGTGAGGCCATGGCGATTTATTTGATACAGACGATGAAATACCTCAAGCATCGATCATTTCCTTTTGTTTTTTTTCAAATATCGGATCCACCGCAATAGAAAAAATGCATTCTCCTTATTCAAAACAAGGGAAACAATAGGAAGATTGATACCGGGTGGAAACAACTCTGGAATACACTACTACATCAAGGTCTCTTCTAAAGAATGAAACAAAATGATTACATGAAGGTGGTAGTAAAAGGTGTTTTTCAGAAGCCAAATCATTACCTCAACACGCCAAACTTCTTGCAGAAGGTGGTAGTATAAAGTACTCTTCAGAAAGTGGTGCAAAGTTCATAATCCAGAATTCCTTCCCACTAAATTTTTCTAGTTACATATCGATGCAGGCATTAGAAAATTTTGAGAGCGTTGTTCCCTGGTTATATACCCACCTTCAAGTAGGAGGAGAATATCCGTGCAAAGAGAGGCAAGCTCATCGACCCAGATGTAATCATATGCATAGGAATAGTGAAAAAAATGTGCAGCGACGATAGAAAGTTTATTGTATGTGGAGTTTGTTACCGCATCCAGAGGACGATAAACAAACTTTGATAAATAATCTAACTTTCTGTCAAGTCTTCTACCACACCCAAAAGTCACTCAACAAACTTTGAAATAGAAACTTCTGTAATTTTAGGATGTTGATTCAACCACCCATACAGTTTCTCACATTCGCGACGATCCAAATTTATAATTTCCTTCTGATTATATTCACGAATAGAGTAATATTTGGTGTCATTTCTTAATATTCCAGACCATTTTTCAAGCCACGAAGTGTGTAACTCCTCTCATGAAAGATAAATTCTTGTGTAGTGTGCAGAATTTGATACATCTTCCAAATCTGTGTTGTTGGAAGAAGCTATATACTTCAATGACGAAGCATTTTGTGGGTGACCTGAAATTCCCTTCCAATTTCCAATAAGAAAACAAAGAATTTAAACACACAAATCTACAGGAAGGCCTTTCAACCAACCAAAGCATCGAATACAAGGAGAATACCAATCACAAGATACTTGATTTTTTTATTTTTTTTGTGTCTGAGTTTCTATTAGCTAACAAATTTTATTTTTTCTCAAAGCTAACGTCACATAAAACCAGTTCCTCATCTTTCAATTGGGCCTGAATGGAATCTCTAAGTTGTCTCACATGTTGATGACCATTAACATTACAACGAAGGCACCTTAAAACCCAAGTCTTCGATGATAGAGAGAAATGGGAATAAGTATTTAAAATGAACATTGGAGGATGATAGTATAATCTTCCATAAATCTTGGTTCAATTCATTTTAATGGAAGATGCCCTCGATATTTTCACTTATTAATGTCAATCTTTTTGAATATATGTGCTGAATAGTCACTAATAACACAATTTAACATTCCCATATGCAAGCAAAATCTCAAATATGACAACCTATAATATATACCCAATATTAAAGAGGGACATGACATCAAGACCTTTGTGGATGACACGTTTTTGGATGGAAGCGTGGTAGTACAATATTGCACTTCTACTACGATGATGCCTTAAAAAAACTAAAATAACCAACACTTTTTTCCAATTCAAGATGGACGCAAAAAAAATTATTAGATCCCATAATATTCGCCTGTTAATGCGTTTTAATGAGATATGTCATCGAGCTTTCTTCTTATTAAAGCCAATCTTTTCGAGCCTATATGGTGGGTTGTCACTAGTAAAAGCATAATTAATATGCATTGGCAAGGGCAGAAGGTAGTGGGGATGGAGGGGAGCGAAAAATTATTTTAAACTTTTCTGAACTCGGGAGTGCGTGTACCCGCGAAACTTTGAAGACTCGACTAACTATGGAAAGGTGGGTCGTACAAATGGAGTCATCGTAGGTAGAGTCGGGATTGCGAGTTCGAGGAGTCTGAGGTCGAATTTTAGAGAATCGAAGTTTTGGGTGCAAGATGTATGCCCCGAACACGGGGCACCAGAGTTCCATAGCGCCTACCCGCGAACCCACTTTCATAAAATTGGCGAAGTATGCAAACGAACGATGGTTTGTCGGACTAGTGATGTGAAGATATAGATGGAGATGGGGGTTTTTCAGTTTGCTACCCCAGAAACCGACGAGAACAGAAATGGGACCAAGTATAAAACCAATATTTTTGAATATGTGTGTTGAATAGTCACTAATAAAATGAGTTAGCATTTCCATATGCAAGTATATTCCCAAATATGACAACTTTTAATATATGCACAGTATTAAAGAGGGACATGATGGTAAGACCTTTATGGATGGCACGTTTGTAGATGACAGTGGGGTAGTACAATAGTTCATTGTAAATATGGCGATGCCTTAAAAAAACTAAAATAACCAACAATTTTTGCCAATTCAAGATGGACGAAATTTTTTTTATTAGATCCCATAATATTCGCTCATTAATGTGTTTTAATGGGAGATGTCCTCGATCTTTCTTCTTATTAATGCCAATATTTTCAAACCTGTTTGGTGAGTTGTCACTAGTAAAATCATAATTAATGTGCATTGGGAAGTGCAAAAGGTGGCGAGGATGGAGGGAAGAGAAAAATACTCTTAAACTTTTGTGAACTCGAGAGTTTGTGAACCCGTGAAACTTTGAAGACTCGACAAGTATGGAAAGATGAGTCAGTCAGACAGAGTCATTGTAGGTAGAGTCAGGCTTGCGAGTTCAAGGAGTCCCAAGTCGAGTTGTAGATCATCGAAGTTTTGTGTGCAAGATGTATACCCCGAACACAGAGCACCAGAGTTTGATAACGCCTATCTATGAACCCGTATTCATAAAATTGGCTAAGTATCCAAACGAACAGTGGTCGGTCGGACTCATGATGTGAAGATATAGATGGAGATGACGATTTGTCAGTTTTCCACCCAGGGAACCCACGAGCACAAAAACATGACCAAGGGTAGAGCCAAAAATGCATAATAGAGGGGAAGAACAAAAGGGAAAAATAGGCAAGTTTAGAAGAGGAAAAAGAAAGGGAGACAAGACCTTTATTCCTCACACAACAACATGTAGTCTCATAACTATGAAACCATAGAAACAAATTAACTATGGTAAAAACATTCTCATGTATGAAATATAGTTGGAACTCGACAAACTCTAATTCAAGTCAAAAGACATGTTGTTTATATCTACTGCAAAATTTTGCATAGTATTTTATCTTAATAGTATTTTTTGGTGGCCTAACTGTAAAACCATGTTCCAATTTGTGTTTTCCAAGTGGAGATGTGTTTTTGAAAAGACAAGTAGAAAGAGGCTTAATTGCAGGACCTCAACTCTGCAAAGTTGAATCAAACAACAATAAGCAGCATCCAGCGAACCAACGAGCAAGCATCAACTAGTCAACCAGGAATGCTTGTGAAAAACAATATTGTCCAAATTTATTGCAGAGAAGATTATATAAAAAAATTGGAGGAATATATTGTAACATGCTTGTTAAGAAAACATTTCATGCTGTGAGGCCTGGCAGGTAAACATTGAAAACTGCAAGGACTGTGCAAAGGCCTCCCACTGTTGGCATTCTTCATCCGCAATTGGGACACCTCCATAACAACCACTGACATATAAAAAATGAAATCTATTTTTCTCTTCGCATACGAACATGTTCTGGAAGAGGATGTTGACTTAGGCATCTCCAGCATTTCAATTTTTCACTTGAAAATAGGAAATAACAAACAACAAAGAACGAACATAAATGCAAATCTAGTAACGAAACCCACCCATCAAAGGGGACCGACAACAACAACAACAACAACAACAATAGGAAAAAAATAAACCAGTCAATAAGCAACGAGAAAGAAACAACCAGTGAACCAATAAGGCCACCAAAAAACAATATCGCCCATATTTACTGCAGACAACATTACAGAAGAAAAAAAAAGCATGAAAATGTATTACAACAGGCCTGTCAAGCAATGCAAGAATGAAACCGCAAAACCGAGACCCACCGGTGAATGGAGAAGGACAAAAGCGCAACCCCTGGCCCACAAACTGTAACAACAGTTCCAACTACAGATGCAAGACCCCAACCCTGCAAAGTTGAAGCAAACAAGAGCAAATAGCAAATAAAAAACCAGTGAAGAAGCATCAAAAAGCCCAATTGCAGTTGTAGGACCTCAACTCTGCAAAGTTGAATTAAACAACAATAAGAAGCATCCAGCGAACCAAGGAGCAAGCACCAACTAGCCGAACAAGAACATCGATGAAGAACAATATTGGCCAAATTAACTACATGCAAGAAAACAAAAGATCTGTTAAGAAAACATTTCAGGCTTCGAGGCCTGTCAGGTAAACATTTAAGGCTGTGAGGACCATCCAAAGGCCTTCCACTATGCAAACAATTAAGAAAGGTATAGTTTTCGTGGTTGGTATTTTTCAATATTGAGAGAGATCAAAATCCTCTTGCAGTCCATATTTATATGTGATTACTACAACCAAAGAAGTAGGACTATAATGTTGTCTTTGTCTCGTTCCTGATCGCCAATGTTCGACACAATACCTACCTCCATTGCAGTCACAGTGACGTATAGGAAAATGAAATCGTATATTTTCCTCACATACAAAGATGTTCTGCAAGAGGATTTTGACTCGGGAATCCCGAGTAGTGAAATTTATCACCTATAAACTGCAAATAGCAAAGGAATCCAAACACGACATCGAAACCCACCCGTCAATGAGGAACGACAAAAGGCCAGTCCCAATCGCGGTTGCATAATCTGATGCGTGCAAACTGCAACAAAAACAGCAGCCAAACAAGAACAACAACATAAAAACAAGAAATCAGTGAACAATAAAGGACCAAGCATGAATCAGTGAACCATTAATGTCGTTGAAGAACAATATTTCCCATATTCACTGCAAAGAACATTGAGTAAAAAAAAACGGAGGAAAATGTACTGTAACATGCTTGTTAAGTAAACATGTAAGGTTGTGAGCCCTGTTAGGTAAAAATTTAAGTCTGTCAGGACTGTTGTGTAAACATTTAAGAAATAATGCAATGTGACAGGTTTGTTAAGTATGAAAAAACTATTATTAAATTATTCTATAACAATAAAAAAAAAATTAGTAACAATCAATCGAACAATAGAGACTATGCAAAAAAAAAATATTCATAGGAAAAACTAAGTCTCTCTTTTTATTACTTTGGATATCCAAACATTTCAAGAAAAAAGTAAAAATTCAAAAAGACTGTATATGATCAAAACTTTTGGATATGCTAACATATAAAACATTGAAGCTAGCAATAAGACCTCCAATTTATTATCCAATCACATCATGACATATATCTTATTTTTTATTATATAAAAATCAATGTTTTTAGTTCCCTAGTTCCAACAATAACTCTAGGCCTTAGCAGGGACTAAAAAGAGTACACTCAAATGTTTTTTTTTTTCATTTTTATAAATCTCATAATTATATGTAAAACTATATAAAATTAATGTTATCATAAATATTAATTAATCCTCAAATAATAAATTTCAATTTTAAAATTTAGAAATAGATTTTTAATTTTTACAATATTTAATGTAATATATAATTTTTATGTAACCTTAATAAAGTTTATTAAAAAAATTTCATACTATACAAACTAAAAAAAATGCTTTCATACTATACAAACTCAAAAAAAAATGCTTACTTCTAAATCCATTATAATATATTTTACCATTAAACAAATATAAAAATAAAAATGTTACAATAATAATCTAATTTTAAGATTAAGTGAAACACCAAACCATTTGAATTTGTTACTTTATAATATTTTTAACTATTAAAAAAACTGGTTGAGGTTATATATAACATACATGTTAATATAAAATCTGAAAATAATAATTCCAATGAAAGATACTGATTCAATATAAAATCAAATCACAATCATTAAACAAATATAAAAATAAAAATGTTACAATAATAAAAATATATTACAAATATAATATATATTTGTAAGATTACTTCTAAATCCATTATAATATATTTTACCATTAAACAAATATAAAAATAAAAATGTTACAATAATAATCTAATTTTAAGATTAAGTGAAACACCAAACCGTTTGAATTTGTTACTTTGTAATAATTTTAACTATTAAAAAAACTGGTTGAGGTTATATATAACATACATGTTAATATAAAATCTGAAAATAATAATTCCAATGACAGATATTGATTCAATATAAAATCTGAAAAGAATAATTCCACTGAAAGATATTGATTCAATATGGAAAAGTTTTACATAAACAGAATGCTATATGAATTATAACCTGACCGATGTTTAGCAAACGATATTTTAACATTTATAGTTTTGAACGTCCACACTCGATTGATTTGGAGATAATGACAGCAAATTTGACTATCTGCATTCTGCTTTTGACATTGATGTAAACACTGACGTAACGATAGTGACAGTGAAAAGACAGAGAGTCGGAGACAAAAATATAAAGCTCTGTATTAAGCTCTCTTAGCTGAGATAGTTACATGAATATTTTGTTACAAAAATATAATAAAAAATATAAAACTCTGTGTTAAGCTCTCTTAGCTGGGATTGCAGAGGCCAAGGCACACACTGGCCCCGATTGGAAAACAAGAGTGCGAAGAGGAAATCAAAGAAGTGGAGGTCACTACCCAGTTTTACAAATTTACTTGTGGAGATGCTCCCTTCTCCATTCCACATACTACCACTCTAGATCGTGAAGCCCCTATTCCGGCAGTTATCCGCTGGGTAGTAGATGAGAAAGCCTAGATCATGAAGCCACTGTTCCGGCCATGAAAGGTAGTAGATGAGAAAGCCAGGATGTGCTTAAAGCTTTCTTCGTCGCCTCTAAAATGAAAGACCTGGACATAGACATTGCAACTCCTTTGAAGAAATTCAGAAATTCAGGAAATGCCTCACCACGTAAGAGATTTCCTTTTCCAAGTCCAGAACTCCTGGGAAAATACGCTGAATAGTTACATGAATATTTTTTTAAACAACTACTATGGAATAAACTACTTCTGTACCTTCTCATGAACATATGAGTATAATTCCAAACCCTACAAACAGCACCATAATCTCCGTATTGTCATACGTTTTAGTGTTGTTTAAAGCCCTCATAAAAACCCTCTATTGGCGAGCTGGTAGTTTGGCGCGGAAGCCCAATGTAGTAGATTACAGATGGACTCCCATGATTATGTTTGCCCAGGTAAGTAGTTATAACTATTCCCTTATCATGCGCGTCACGTTCCACAGTTTTCTTAACATCACAGCTGCTATCCGAACATCTAAAATAGTTCCTGCGGCCAAAAAATTGAGTACGCAGTCAGGACATGGCAAGTAACGAGGCGTACTTAACCTAATTGGAACAAAAAACGTCGTATAACATAAGCACCTTGGATTGGGGCTGTTCTTCACAAGTTTCTTCCCGTACTTGCGCCACTTGTAACCGTCTTCCAGAATATCAGATTCGGATCTGGTCAGAAAGGCATATTTAAGAGCTCGTTCGGCCTTTCTCTTCCTGCTGCTAATCTCAGGACTCCTGTTCAAATATACAATATCACCATTAATTCATGAGTGAAACCATATGCTCTACAAATACATAATATAACCATCAATTCGTGAGTAAAGCCATATCGTCTACAGCCTGCTCATAGATCAATTTTAAAATCGTACTTATTGAAACTAAAATCAGGTGTAGAGATTCATTTAAACTGGAATGTCATTTGAATTCAACTTATTAGATATTTAAAGATTGCATAAGTTAATCTTAATCTCCAATCTATAATATACAGCCTGCTCATATATCAACTTTACATATCAAAAACTTATTTATTAATTATCTGAAACTTTTACATAACGGAACTCTAAATAGAGACATCTCAGACCAAATAAATATCAAAAGGCTCCCACTTCGAATTTTGTATTCCCTTTCTGCAGCTAAAAAAATCCTAAATGAAGATGAGTAGTAATACAAAAGGCAAATAAATTTTTCAATAGAGTACCTTAAACTAACACTTACATTGTCTGCAGAGGTTCATGGGTTTGGATCACACTAGAATTGTGATCCGAACGAAGGCCCTTATCACCCGCATCGTCAGTTGTGCATGAATGGTCGAACTCCTCCTCCGAAACAAGAAAGTCCAAAGGTTCAAACGGTTTGGTCCCCTGCTTCATGTGCTGCAAACTGTTTGGCCCCTGCAGCAACTGGGACTGTTCCTTGCTGAAAGCCTTAATAGCGGCTTCAAAATGGCCGACTTTCGAATCAAAATTAGCCATTGCAAATAGCTCAGCAGCCCCACTGAAACTCGGAAAGCCTTTTGAAGAGATTTGGGAAACTTGGGCGCCTATGACAAAGAAGAGATGTGAAGAAGAGCTATAAATAAAGGGAAGTAGGCTGGAGTTGGAATTCCTGGACGGGTTCCAGGCGATTACCGTCGTCCAACGGGCCCCCTTCCCGGCAACTGTGAACGTCCTATTCTGAGTTTCTTAGTCAACTTCCTCACGGATGATGCCTCAGAATTTCTGTCCACCGGCTCACCGAGCCGTCTCTGGTCTTTCACAGCACGAGGTCAGTGGGCCAATCTAGTACGGGCTTGAGAATTTACCCAGAAAATTCAAATAAACGAAAGTATCGACGACAATGACCTTGGCAACCCCTAAGAATCTTCGACTCATTTCGTCCCGATTAAATCTATCTGGTCCACATTTCACATTGTCCAAACGAAAGGCGGTTTTATTTTTTACGAAAAGCTAATCCCTGTAGCGGGCGTGGCCTAATCTCTAGTTAGAACGCTCTGTTTCAGGCATTTTTAGGGAGGATTCTATCCGAATTCGGCAGCGGATTTTGATACGGGGCACTCAAACGTCCCCTTGTATCTGATAAATCTGTGCTTCCACTGCTTTTGCTTTGGGGAGATTTATGTCTGACATCTATTTTGGTAATTCTATTAAGGTTAGGGTTGGATCTTTTGTTAGTCATAGTGATAAACAATTTGAGTGGTTCTAATACTAGTTCAAATCCAAAATAACTAGCATACCTCTGGGAAGGGAAAGGCTAAGGTGGATAAAAAAAATATTCAATATTTGCAATGTTTTTTAAATTCTCAAATTTCTAATCTTTAAAATAAAGTATGAAGTTTGTAGAGTGCAAATAAAGTCTAGATATTGATGATGTTTTGTAATTTAGATTATGTAGTTTATAAATTTATAAATTATTCAACATTAATGATGTTTTTAAGTTATTGTCAAATCAAAGTGAAATCAAACCTTCAAATAGAACACACCTTTAAACTTTAAATATAATTTTTTCACACAACATAGATGACACACTTCTCACAATATTCCACAATTTAACGTCTCCTCAATCACTCTTTAAAATTTGCAACAACAACTCTAAAAATATATATGCAATATTAACTCTCTTTTTTTTTGAAAAAATATGCAATATTAAATTTATTTTATTTTATTTTTAGGCTTTGTTCGAAAATAGATTCATTCAAAAGTATCAAACTTTAGGAAATATTTCTAAACATATGTATCATAAAGAAAAGTTATTGTTCAAGAATTTAGTAAAAAGACATGGCATGTTAATCAATCGTGACCTTTCTCAAAAAGAAACATAGGAAATCTTTTCACACCAAATAATCCGACCTTTTCAAAAAAAAATGTAAGAAATCTTGTCATGTAAATGAAGAAAGTATGGTTGATTTTAAAACCCCCTAAATTTATATGTATAATAAATGGGCTAATCCCCATGATACATAGGAAAAATAATCTATTTTTATCAATAATATAATATGTATTTATAATTTTTCGCAAATATTTTAGTCAATTATATAATCTTGTAAAATATTGGAAAATCTTTAAATGAACTATAAAATATTGTAAAATGTTAGCCAATCTTGCACATAATTATACAACCTTATGAATTTTTTGAAAAAGTATAGAACTATATATAATAATAGGAAAATGTATTCATTAAATTGTAATATACTCATTTTACATATTTGGAAAAAGAAACATAATTTGTCCATCGAGGTAGACAATGCTGCATCTGGAGTTGTATTTATCAAGGTTCTCAATGTACACTCTTGTAAATCCCTCTATCAATTTTTGTTTTAAGCTCAAAATACATAATACATCAACAATCATATTGAATCAAAATACATAATACATTAACATTTATATTGAATCCTAGTCACGAGATCCATTTCAATTTAGACTCAAAACACATCAAAATAGTTTTTAAATTAGGCTCAAAACACAAGGCATTCTCCTATCATAAAAACCTAGCAAATTGGTTGACATTTGTCTTAGTCAAATTTCATAGATGATTTTGTCTTAGCTTCATATTTTCCTTGTACTCTTGCGGTAGAATACCTTGTAAACAAAATCCTAGTTAATTTGGACATAGGGTTTTGAGTTCAAGTCCATGATGCATCAACACTCAACATTGTTTACCTCTCTAGTGCTATTTTTATTGTTTTGAGTATTTGACATATTAAGTCTAGCCCTAAGGCTAGATGTATAGTTTATATGTGCACAAATCTCTATGTCAAAGATAGTGTTACTCAACATTGTTTATTTCTCTAGTGATGTTTTCATGGTTTTGAGTAATTGGCATCTTAAGCTTATCCCTAAGGCTCCATGGATAACCTATATGTGCACAAATATTTATGACAAATATAGTGTATACAATGATCCTACCTTTTCTTCAAGGCACACAGAGGTGGAGTTTAGATTAGAGGTGAAGTTTAGATTAATGAACTTGGAGCAACTTTATTGTAGAGAAATCTATTGATATCATACTTTTTTTTACACATGGAACACTTTGCAAAGGATTTTGAGGTTTTGGTTTCTTCAATTTTGTAGAGATATAAGTAACAAAACAATCAAAAACTTTGCAAAGAAGATGTCCATATTCTAAAGTTACATGATATAAAAAAAAGTCTCCACGATAGCAAAATTAGAAAAAAGTTAAAAAAAAAAAAAAAAATCTAATAAAAAAAAACTTATATAATACAAAATACATCGATAGTTCATGGCACATACATATATTTCAATTATTTGGGTGTTGAACACTTTACATATGTTTTCTCAAAATTATGAAAATATTTGAATCTCCAATGATGTAATAATTGTAAATAAGGCATGTCCTTTGTACTCAAATAAGAAAAATGTTATGAATGTAACAACCATTGCTTCAACAATTTTACCATAAACATGGTAGCCATGATTGTGCATTGTCCATAGATGTAATTCATTCTTGTAATATGATTTGACATGTAAATAACTTAATGTAGGTGCAACATCATTATAACATTTTAATCATAATGGAAGAATAATTCAGCTACAATGTTGCTACAATCATAATAAATAATCTCTAAATGCTTTTAAAGTAAGGTATGTCAGGATATAAAACTTAATTTTATTTTTTAAAGGAAAAAATTATAATATATAATTATGGAATTTAAACATATTTAAATATAACATCAACATGTGAATAATCCAACAACACATTTCACATGATAAAATTCCATTAACAGTGTCATTTGATATTTTTTTTATGAAAACTAAATCTATTTCATGTTCAACATATGAAAACTAAATCTATTTCAACATATTGAACAAATTTATATTTAAATAAAAACCATGGAATTTAAACATACTTAAATTTAACACTTGAAAACATTTAATTCATATTTTTATGAATAAATGAATACATATTAGATAAATAAATAATTTAATTTAAAATGAAATTTTCTTTTATTTTTATTTTTTAATTTAAACTAAAACAATTTTTAGTTTTTAGTTTTAATCCTGATGTATATTTCCTACCAAAAACCTCTCATTTATATATAATTTTTTAACAAAAATATATAACATTGTTAAACTATCTAAAAATAACATGATAAAAAATATTACTCATTTTATAAAATACCTACTTATGAAAGAATCTCCCTCTTATTTATATATAAACTTTTAACAAAAATGTATTGCATATTATATATAAACTTTTAACAAAAATGTATGCATTATTAAACTATATAAAAATAACATGATAAAAAAATTTATTTATTTTATAAAATACCTACAGGAAAGAATCTCTACAACATATTTCATATAAATTAAAAAAAATGTATTCAATATAAAGATACGGGTGCACAACATACAAATTTGAGCCAAATATTAATGTGATTTTATAAAATACCTACTCAGGAAACAATCTCTACAACATATTTCATATAAATTTAAAAAAATGTATTCAATATAAAGATACGGGTGCACAACATACAAATTTGAGTCAGATATTAATGAGATTTGAGAAGTCAAAATAGGTGATGAATCAACATACAAATTTAAATATAAAGATGCATGTGAATTAATTTTGGTGATGAGTCAATATCCAAATCCATGTTTTCCCACCCCTTGAGTTGTCAAGGATTCATTAACTACTCAGTGATAAAGTATTCATTAAAACTTAAAATATTTGTAAATTACACAAGTGTCCATCGAAACTTAAAATGTTATTTTAGTTGCAAAGAGGAAAAAGTATTGCAAAGATTAGTTCTTTCACCTATAGATTCATTAATGGTTGTAACTTATGTTTATATGCATTTCGTGCATTTCTTTTGTAGACAGAAAAAAGTGCAAGTGCATATAGTTTTATAGAAGAATAAAATTTAGAAGAACAATATCTAGATTTAGAAGAATAGATAAGATTTCTTTAACAATTTATAAATTTAGAAGCCTTTAGAAGTGTATACACACTGGAAAGTGTCTTGTAAATGGAAGGAAATATGTAAAGAAGGTTTTATGTTCAATTCTCACCCCGGCAACAAGTAGCTTTATAGTATAATTAAGAAAAAATTATACTAATATAATCAAATCCAGAAAGAAATAATCACTTTCATAGTAAAGAAGTGTAACCAACTTTAATTTGATTCTCATAACTACCCTACCATACAAAAAAAAAAAATTATCTTTTAAATCAAACTCTCAAATAAAATCTATAAATTATATATTATTCATAATGGTACTATGTACATGGCTACAACCACAAGGAAGTCTACCTTCATCTTTTCAAAAGATTCACAGAGAGCGCATCTCATCCCACTGCTTATGCAATACCATCAATTGTTATTTTATCTCTTTGTAGCCATCTAATCCTTTTCATTTGGAAATTCAATGGATGGAAGGGCTAAAGAGGGTTTAATACAAAATTAATGAATATAAACCAAACATAGTTTCTTTGAATTCAATCTTAAATGTAGAGTTCATCTAAGTCTCTTGTTCTGCAATGGTTTTCTAGTTTTTACCTGGACTTTTTCTAAAGCGTCATTTAGCTGAAAAAAACATGAGCCAAAGTGAACGAAGGGTTCGACTTACTGCATTTTTTTGACACCTAGATAAACAAAACAATTCTGAATAAAAAAAACCAGTTTAAAACATAAAATCTCAATTCCAAGAACACTCTAATCAAACAACAACTTTTATGATAAAAAACACAATGAATTTATTAAAGATTTATCTATAAGAAGAAGAATTTGTAGAAAGAAATGATTAGGTACTTGAATCTCAAAATCAATAAAAAAAAATTGAATATGTTATATTGAACTTTACCTTCAATGATTTAGACAAGTTATTTGTAATAACAATAGATTTTCCACTCATAAAATTAGATGAACGTTAAAAAAAAAATTACATTACACCCAATATTTTGTGTTAATATAAAAATCACTCAATGCAATTCCAAAACAATTCCAAAATAAATCCAAATACCCCTCTGCCCTAAATTAAGTCACTATGAAATAGTGAAAGCAAATATAAATTCCAAAAAACAATGGCTCACTTCCTAAAAAATTTCATAAAATATTCTCTTGAATTTCTAATCATTCTCACCTTCAAAATGTACTGCAAATCAAATCTAAAATACCTCCAAATCACTCTATCCTAAAAAAATTTCATAAAATTAACTCACCCAAAATAATTCAAAATTCTTTTACTATAAAATTTTTCATAAACTTAACTCACTATAAAATACTGGAAAGAAATATAAATTTAATAATCTGGAAACATGGCTGAAACCCTAAAAATTTTCATAAAATTAACCCACTACTAAATACTAAAAACAAATATAATTTCAATAATATGGAAATAATGGCTGGAGGAAATATGAAGCAATAAATCCAACCTAGGGAAACCTTTTGGACTTCATTGTATATATGGCATTGTATTGTGGGTGAAACTGAGCCATCAAACCCTTGATTCCATGATCTTTGAAAAAAATTAGGGCTGAATTGTGAAGAGTCCGATAGTCATTGCAAACAATACAGAACCTTGGGTGAATTTAGGGCTTGCAAATAATCCAGGATCTCTGGGCGAATTTGGGGTTCATTTCAAATAATCCAGGAAACGGGCGAATTTGGGGTTTCATTTCAAAAAATCCAAGAAACGTGCGAACTTAAAACTGCATTGCAAAGAATCAAAGAATCCTCAACCGATTTGGGATTCGATTGTGAATCATGGAGGGAGAAATCTTCGGTTATTACAATTCACTCCCGAGCTGCAAATTCCGAGGGAACCATAGATATTGAGAAGCTTACAGATATCCTGAAAGTAGAAAGAGAACATGTCTGAATCAGAGCCCAATTGGGTTTCTGATTGAATATATGTTATGAAATTTCCATCACTATCCAATCTCAAGAACCGAAAGAAATCGTTGCCAAGTTGAGCCGCGATGAAAACTTGTGTTCGGTTGAGCGCTTGGCCTTGTGCTTCAATGCATACATGTTCTTCTTGCTCTGCAAAATGTTTTCACTTTCGTTCTCCAGCTATTGGAGTCATGATACAAAGCAGTGTTCGCGAAAGCTAGTTACGCTCAAAGATGTATACTTATTGGAGATGGGTACAATTAATGATCTTTTAATCTTAAATTTTAATCTGATGGTTATGTGCTGGCATATTCTTAGTCGTTCTCCAAAATCAATGGCTCATATTAATTGTTGATAACTTCTTTACGTTTATAAATGCATTCGTTAACCTGTTTACTTTTTAACATTTACCTAATCATATTAAAAAATTACTGTAACATCATATGATTACCACGTTTAATTATTCTTCATCGTGAAAATTAAGTGATTGAGATGTAGAGAATTTTTTCATGCATGGGCACGTTTTTACTGAATTTATTTTGAGTTTTTTTTCATGCATGGGCACGTTTTTACTGAATTTATTTTGAGTTTTTTTTATCCGCCTTATTTCGACGTTCACCAGCCGCTAGTTAGGGGCTGTGCTAGTTTAGAGTTGGCGAAGAGAGGACCCCTAGATAAGATTGATAAATACTAACCAAAGGATGACGACCACGAGTCATTGTTTTGAGTGTTTTGATTGGCAGTGGACATACTACGAAAATTTGAGATAAACCTCCCCTTAAATAACTCCTGCTCAATTACCTAGTATATATACTTCCTCAAATTAATTTTAACAAGAATATAATTTTATTGTGTTTTTAACTTGCACATTACTAGTTGAAATCCAAAATAATTACTTGGTATATATACTTTCTCCTTAAATTTTAACAAGAGTATAATTTTAAATAATATATAGAGTTAATGATTTTTTTTATAAATAAAAGTGTATAGATAAAAAGTAACAAAATATTAAGAAATAAATGTTTCTCTCAATAGTATGAATTATACTTTTTATGTATATGTATAGATCTATCTTAATCTTTGATCTATTACTAAGATGTATCCAATCTCTCCAATCCAAACTTTTAATCTTTACTCAAATTTTGTATTCTAAAAAAAAGGGCTAAAATGGATTTAATTCTTTTAGGAGATAGATAAATCAAAGGTTAAAATGAATCTATGCTGGTTTAATACATTAATATTAAAGCAATAAAAAATATTAATATATTAAAATATTAAAAAAAATTAATATATTTTTTTATTTTTATTTCTTTATTTTAATATATTAATATATTATTATAATTTTAATGTGTTATGTTATATGAACATCTCCTCCATATTGAGGTGTAGAGTGAAATGATAAACATTAAGGATGATTAAAATAAATAAAAACATAATTATTTTAATACTTAAAAAATATTGATTTAAAATAGATTTAGGATTATTTATTTTATTATAAAGATTATAACAAAAAAAAATTGTTTTTTTTTCTTATAAAACATATTACATATTAAGTGTCTGCCAGAAATTCAATAAAAAGTTAGATGAAATTTATAAAAATTGACTTGTTTATAAAAATAAAAAATAAAAATAAATAGATTAATATGTTTAGGGTCATTTGTTCAAATTAAGAGGAAGTAGGATATATATATCTTCATAAACATAAACGTTAATAATTAAATAGCTACCAGAAGAGAGTCAATTATCCTACAAACAAGAAAGTAGTATACACCAAATTAGTATCTATCTTCACCTTCAAATTATATATATATATATATATATATATATATATATATATATCAACTTTTTTTTAAATTATATTTTTAACAAAATGATATTATTAAAATACAAATAATTTGTATAATATTTTTTTAATTTAACTTAAACGCATTTAATGCTATGATATAAAAGAGATGAAAAATAAATATTCCTTCTGATATGTTTTATTTTTAATAATTAAAAAAAATTATAATGTAATTACTCTTTAAATTTATCTAAAATCTAAAAGTAAAATATCAATTAATTCTGTATAACATAATATTATTGCTGTTTTCAGGACATAAGTGGAATTAGTTTGGTAGACTGCCTTT
>ML798412.1:49792-68351 GCA_009831015.1 Picea engelmannii
TCCAATTATTTCTATAACCATGGGTGGTATTGATGTCGTACTAGGATTCCAATGGTTACAATAATTGGGAACATTGGATTTTAATTTTCAAGAAATTTTCATGAAATTTGCATTGGAAGGAAAGGAAATTTAGTTAGGGGGTTATTACACATTATTTTGGTCATTCTAATGATGATATCACAGACATGTGTTGAATCTCCCAACATGAACTTTTGTCTGAGAAAAAAAACGTCTTTCCTCCTCTACAAGGCTGTTTTTTAGAAAGGGTCTCCAGGCTTTTCATACTACACAGTGTGGAAATCTATCATTTTTGCAGGCTGCTCTGTGGTTGGCCCGTGGGATTTCTGCAAGCTGCTACATAGGCAGGGTGCAGAGACGTTCCAAAGCTAAAAGAAGAAAGAGGTTTCACAAAGTTTCTAGAAGGGGAATCTTCTAGAATGTGAGGTGGCGTCCGTGTGGTTGCGATCCTACTGGTTTCTCCTATTTGGTGAGATCATCTTCATCCTTTTAACCACTTCACCTTCTCCTATACAATCATGGATTTCTCATGGAAAATTTTAATCAAGAATAATTAATATTAAGAAGATAATTGATGAAACAATTGGTTGAAGACTGTGTGAAGGAGATCCTACTCTTACTAATGCTTGAGGCCTCCTTTTGTCCATCAAGATTTTGTGAATTATCTTCATGCGAATTTCGGAGCAAGTTTATGTGTGTGTTGGAACAAAGGACCACTAAAAGGGAATTTGTGACATCAAGGTGATTCGGTTGTATCTTATACTTTTCATTAATATAATATGGTGACACATCTCTTTCCCATAAAATGATTAGTGTTTTATTGCATGACTCCTTGATCACATGTTTAGGTTGTCGTTGAATTCTACTATTGTTGCTTTCACATTGGTTGGTTTGTGTTGTCACTGATTTGATTCTACAAGAGTACTGGAGTGAAGCAGGGACAACAAATATATAAGGAAGCAATTCATAAGGTATGTTATCTATTCCTCTTTGGATAGTAAACTCAATGATTGCAAATTAGGGAAAGCGTCTTGTTCCATCTTGTTTTGTTCTAGATCCAGGTGGATCTAGGCGGATCAGTTCATGTCTGCATCTATCGATTTACCCAATAATAAAATTGGCAACTCCACTAGGGATGACAACTTGATTGTGGTTTTTTGTTGGCAGTTTTCTTTTGACCTATTCTTTTTACTTGATATCAATCTCTGAGACTCTGGGAGACCCATTCACTCTCCCTGGGTTTAAAACTCCACCTAGATGTTTTTCCTTTTTCCCTTAATTTCTTGATTTTTCAAACACATCCGCACTGCACCTTATAGATAGCCTGCAGAAACCATTCATTCCTGCACCCTGGTGGTTTTTTTCAGTGCGGTATTTCCGCACCCTGCATGTTTCTGGCTTGTGGAAATCATCCATTTCCTCACCGTGTTATACTGCCCACTTGCGGCGACGTTTGAAATTTTTTTTTGGTTTAGGTTTTGGCCTCTACTACTGTCCAATTTTTCTTTAGACAACTGGACAAGGATTTTTTAATGCTAGTTCTTGAATTCTTTTGATTTTTTTAGCTTGATCTTGATTGGTTTCGGAGATCGAATACCTCTCTTTTGATCTTTTTTCAATCTTTGTTTTTTATTTTTATCGACAAGGATATAATCTCTAGACTTGCGTTCGAGTGCTTGCTCGATTAAAGATCTTGGTTTGGATTTGGATTTGTAGGTTGGTTACGTCTTCTGGATTGCTTAATGATAAGAAAAACATTTCTTATTCATATTTGAAGAGACATTTTCTTGTCAATTTTTATTTTTTATTTCCATTGAAAGATCGATTTGGGTGTTTGTTGAGTGCTTTATTTTCATTGATTGCTTATCCTTTCTTAGTTACATCTCTGTTTTGGTTTCTCGAAAGGAAAAAATTGAAGTCTTTTCATTCTTTTAAGAAATCATTTATACAGAAAATATTGGCGTTTGAAACATTGAAAAAGAACGAATAGTGAAATTACATTGTTGATGATTGTTTGGTACTACATTCAAAGAAAGGAATTGTACATCGTAGTTTGCATTGTTCTAGAAAAATACTTTCTCCCAGTTGTAGATAGAATTCATCAAACAAAAGTTTGCATCATTCATTTCTATTTACACGTTATTGGGTCAAAGTCTTACAAAACATTGGTTTCATTCCCGTCTCGCTCTTGAGTAACAACAACCTTTAATAGTATTACGAAACTCTAAAATTTAACTAGTAACTTTTTTAGGGCTCTTTTACACCAACATTAGCTAGGCTAGAGCTTTGGAATAGGCAGTGAGACACACTCTCCAAAGCCCAAAACACACAATAGTATCTTGTGATAAGGAGTGTTCAAATCCATTTGAACATTTTGTCCTGGGAAGCCCTTCTCACACAAGGGTCAAACCTGAGGTCGCATTGAGATTGGCAGAGTTACTCACCTTGATTTGTTGGTCTCAGTGTAGAGATCGCACATATTATGGGGGTCGCTTGAAGGTATACCCACAATGATGAGTGGAAGCTTCTCAAGTTGATTTCGGGCTCGATAGCCTACCCTTGCTTGTGGATCGGACTGCCGACTATTTCCCCAGGCATCACTGTTCTTTGTAGTAACTTTAGTAGCCTATATTATTAGAGTCTTACACAAGGTGAATGTGGAGGGGCAAGTCTCCACGGTACCTGGAATCGACGTTGGCCAGACTCACTTGGGCTCCTTGGAGGGTATATGCACGATTATGTGTGGGAGCTTGCACCAGGGTGTAAGTCCGTTAAGAAGGTCATCGACGTAAATTTTCCACCCCAACCCAGCCCCTTCTTGTCTTGACTTCATGACATTGGATTTCATCACCAACTAGTGACTTCAGGATAGGAAGGTTTTGTTTGCTTTGTTTTGATTTCTAGATTCTACTAGCGAGTGTTGTTTGTTAACATAGTTGGCCATTGATTTTTCTCGTAGAATTTCTGGTTCAGCCAACATTGACCCTCCATGTCATTCACGTAGGATGCAAGGAATACCTCCAGAAGATATAGAAGTTTCTCAACCCTTGCCTCCTAACCCACCAGAGGATTCTCCTTAATAGAGTGAGATCCAAGACCATGTACCTTCACAACCAGAAAGGATTGATTCTCTAGAGAGATTTCAAATTGTTTATGACCCTCTAGAGGTTTTCCGCCTACCTCTTGGATACGATAGACAGATTCTCTGACTCAATTCGTCTGGAGAACTTGTTATCGACACTTATGGATTACCTCCCAAAATTGTCGACGGCCTTAATGAAGATCCTTATTTGAACATTGACATAGCTCAAACTCTGACTTCTAGAAGGAACCCTCCTACCTCAGAGACAGGAGTTGAAATACCTACCACTTATGAACTACTCAAAACATATTACACGTTTACGATACCTTTAGATCACTTTAACAATACAACGTGCTACTATTTTCCCGGGTCAGAAGCATTGTTAGTTGGTTCCAGTTCAAACATCCCTCTTTAGCAGGCCCATTCCACGATGGTCCCAAATACTATGATTATTCCCACCAGGAATACAGTGGCTATCCAAACACCTATTGGCACACCACTTTTACCTAGTCAGATCCCATCACTTCCTCTTGGGTATAATGTGTTGAATACTTCTATGCTCATTCCTACCCAAGTCCCATCCAGAACTCCTAGAATCTTCACTCCTCCTGGGCACAATCCTATTCTTGGTTTTATTTCAACACTTCCTCGACCCCCTTCTGGAGGGTCTTATCCACCTGTCACCGGTGGACCTGACCCTAGTGGCATTACTCAGTCTTTCACACCTAATTATCATATTCCTGTTGGTAGACAATTTAATCCTAGGGGCCAATTTCAACACCCGCTTAGAGGTCAAACCCCAATGGGGAAACAAAATCCAGTCAGAGGACAACCCCCACCCACCCGACCCTATGGATAGAACATCCCAACAAATTTATCCCAATAATGGAAATTTCTTACTCAGGGTAATACTCAATCGACTGGCGGGAAACAACCTCAAGTCACCTCTTTCATACCCCCTAGTACGGGCCAGCCTTACCCCAAGACCTCCAATTCCATTTGGGGTTTGAACGTTCCATCTACTATCCCTTTCCAAGGGAATGTACCTAATCAATACAACTCCACGAGCTACTTGCCACCACAAAAACAACCGAATTTTCCTGGATCTTCACATTATATGCAAACTGCTTACGGTCCTATTGGTATACCGACGGGACTTTATCCCCAAAGTCACCAATACCCTCACATGAATAGACAATTAGCCTTTTGGGACATTTTGGACCTCCTTGATCTGTTTAGAATTTTGAATGACCCTATTCATCACTCTCCTCATTGGCTTGTCATACTAGACAAACTACCATCTGACATTCCTAATGTCGATGGTAAACCTGGAGAGGACCCGAACAATCATGTCATGACTTTCCACCTTTGGTGTTCGTCCAACTCTTTGATGGATGACTCCATTTGGCTATGTCTTTTTCAACGAACTCTCATGGGTTCAGCTGCGAAGTGGTATATAGAGTTACCATGAGGCTTCTTCACCGATTTCAACACCCTAGCTATGGATTTCCTCACTCACTACCATTTGCCAATCCATTATGAAATGGGAATTGAGATTTTGAGTTCTTTCAAGCAAAGTAAAGCCGCTCATATCTCCAATCACATTCATGAGTGGAGACGAAGACGACATCTAATCAAACTCGATCTTCCCGATCATTTATTGGCAGAATCATTGGTGTGAACGCAGGATTGTTCAAAAACCTCCTAAAGCTGAAGCGGCTCCTTCGGATCCCTATCGGAACCTCAATATTCGATCCATAGGTCCTTCTTGAAACTCCACCTACACAAGCATGCAACAGGTGCAATATTTCACCTACACACGGCCTCAAGACGACTGTGACCATTTCCTGAAATGGAACTTCAGGTCCCGGGATTCCTTGAGTCCCGATGTCGAGAGTGCTTGACTCCTCGATCTCCCGGTCTCCGAAATGTTGATTTGTCGAATTGGCTTCACTCGGGGTTAGTCCCTTGGGCTATAACCTTAGTCCATATGACCACCCCTCATATGACCGTAGTCATCTTGGGTTTCATCGACGCAAAGTGATCGACTTCCTCCTCCTTTCGCGATTCTCGAGTTCTAATTGTCGAAATGCTCGATCCTTTGTCTTCGGGACTTACGAAATCCCGATACCCAGTATGCCAAAATCTGACCCTGCACTACCCTTCTCACAACGCTTTTGGGAATTCACGTTTTAGGATTTCGTGACTCTCAGTGCATCAAATATTCATTGTCCTCTTGTGCTCCCGGTAGCCGAAATACCAAAGTACCGAAATCCCGAACCCTCCGGCTCCCCTTCTCTGAATAAGATCAACGACTCAAAGCCTCCCTTGATCCAACGACTTAGATTCTTTCGGGATTCTATTGGTCAAGAGTTTTGAACTCTTACCTCTCACATTCCTGGTAGACAAAATGCTTCTTTTCGAGAATTTCCTCGATGCCTGGATCGTTACCACATATCCTCCCTGTTCTTTCAAAGTTTTTGGGTTTCAGGACTCCATGATTCCTGCTACACAAATTCCTTGACCCTTCGACCTCCCGGTATCTGAAATACCGAAATACCCTTCCTTTTGGGGATTTCCTCGAAATCTCAACTGCATGTTCTCTTTCAGGACTTCAGGATTCATGATTTCGCGAGTCCTCCCATGACCGATACTCTTGACCCTCGATTCCCCAGTATCTGAAACCCCGGTATGCCAAAATCTTCGAAATCTCGATAGGCTTCTAGATATCCACCACGTGTCCTCCTACAAATGGATGACTATGATCCTTTTGTTATTTTGCAACTTCTACTATGAAGTGCCCCGATCTCTCGTCATCGAGATTCTAGGAATCCCGAATTTTGAATCTCTGAAATCCCAATACGTCCACTATTTTGGGACTTTTCCGGGTTCTCTCCTCTGCTCGCGAGGATTTAAACCTCATGCTCCTTTCGACCGATCTGATGGCTATAGGCTATCTGGATGAGATCTGACATCTTAGAATTATTCTTTCTATGCGCTCTCTTTCTGTTGCTTCCTAGACGTGAAACTTCAACGGTCCAGAACTTGTCCTCGGCCTGATCCAACGACAATTGTGTTCTCCTTTGTAAGCCTCTGTTTTTTTCCTGATCCTTGGAGGAATTTGAACTTATCAAAGGCCTCGGCCTTTGTCTCTGCTACGAAGCCTGTATTCACAACTTCTGTCTGCGTCTTTGAAAACGCTTTCCCTCCTGAGCTTCCTCGAACTCAAATCTTCCAAAGGGTCTTCCTTCCGACCTCTGCAACCTCTCGGTTATGGCTTGTGCATGAAATCACTACTCCTCCTGAGCTTCTCTTCTTGAATCCTCAAAGGATTCTTCGACTTCGATGCTCCTTGCAAAGTATTTCCAGACACAAAGGGGATATCTCTTCTGAGCTTTTCCTATATCTTCGACCTCTAAGGAATTAACCCGTTTTCCTTCTCCCTCATATGGAGAATCTGATGCCCCCCTGGCACTCCTTTACTCAAGAAAACTTATTGTTGAGTCTGCAGGGTGTTCAACAACCTTGTGAAGATCCTTCCTTGGAATCCTTTTCTATTCCAAAAGTTAAAAGAGTTATTTCCTTATGTGCTCTAGAACCTACTCAATGCCCCCTTGGTAGAGTGTCCAGAATCCTCAGTGATTATGTTTCCCTATGAACTCATAGCAGATTTCCTCCTCAACACTCTGTGCATGTGCTCAATGCCCTCCTAGCATATCTCTATAGAATCCTTAGTGATTCTATCTCCTTCTGAACTCGAACCAGAGTTCTTCTCCTCAATGCAACCCATGCATCCGCTCAATGCCCACCTGGCAGAGCTCTTCCAGAATCCCGCAGTGATTCTATCTTCTGTTGTGTTCTCCTCTACATAGTCTTGTCTCCAAGGTGTTCAGGAACCTTGGGATCTTCCTCTGAGTCAATGATTTCAGTTGGTGTTCCCTCCTAGCACGTCCTTGTCCAAATTCCACAGAATTGGAAATGCACTCTATGCACTAGCTCTTAGAACCCGCGGTGCTCTGTCATGCCCTCTTGGCATGAAGCCTCAAAGATCCCCAAACCTGAAATCAAAGAACCCACAAATAGCAGAATCTCTCTATCCCTGCAAATTCATACCTAATCATACATCTACAACATATAAAGAAAACATAAAGACCTTCATCATAAACACATAAACACACAAAATCTCAATGCAGGAAATCTTCCCATGTATTAATATGAAAAGGCCTGTACAAAGGTGTTCTTGAGCTCAGAATTTCACAGAGTCTTGGCTCTTTCTCTCCTCTCTTCTATCTCTTGCTACCTACTCTTAATTCAAAATAAGATCCAAGATCTTTTACATGAGGGGCTCTTCGAGCTCTTCCCTCCAAGCTACCTACTCTATTCAATTACATTGAATTTAAAATTAATGGTTGTCTAGTCCAGATCAGATCTAGATCTCAGCCTTACAACCATTAAAGGCTATCTACATCTAAAGCCTGCATATAGGCATGACCCTATGGATCTAGCAGCCTTACAATATTAAATGCCTTCACATTCAAATTCAAAATATGAGAAGGTTGGTGCCTGTCTTCCTTGAATGCATTGAGTGGCTGGCTTGGGAGAGATGCTCCTGCATCATACTCCTTTGTTGTGAAAAATTCATGAGCTCTTCCTCATGATCTCTCCACCCTGGCTGTTGAAATCCACCTGGATCCCAAACAACTCTTTGGAGTTGTTCCTCTGCTCCATCTCTTTGTTGCTATTGTTGTTGTTGTTGTTGCTTTGCTGCTTCTTCGGCAGTCTCCCTTCTACTCAGTTTCTCCTTGCTGGAAGTCTCTTGTGATCTGATCATTAGCTCCATGATCTCATCGATCACCTTGTCCATCTCCTGCAATGGATGGCTCTGTTCATGCAGTCTCCTATGTTGCAATTTATTTCTGCAAATGGGAAGATCACCATGATCTCCCATGTTGTCTTTACCCTCCTTTGTGGCACTAAGTGGCCACTCTGTTGTAGACTCCAGCTCTACAGTCTCCTCACTGAACTGTTGTTCAGCTTCCTCTTCTGAAAACTTAACTTATGCCAGTTCTCCTTTTGGTGTATCTCCATCTCTCTCCAATTGCTCCTCAGAATGGAATCCTCCTTCATCTGCCTCCAACTTGACCTGTTGGATGTGCAAGCTCTTCACCTTCACCCTTCTCTCCAAGGCTTCAAATTCTTGGTACAGATCAACAAAGCTCGTGTTGTCTTCTTTTTCGTATTCTTCTATTGCAAGCTCCAATGTTGGAGTCGTCTCTGTTTTAGCTGCCTGGCTGAAAAATTTGAGCCATTCCTTGGAATGCTCATTTCCTTCTTTTGCTTGGGCAGTCATCAGTGGCTGCTCCACTTCTTCTTCTCTGACAGTCTCTGTTGGTTGTCCTTCTATTGTTGTTTCATCTGCAACACAAGTTTTATCCCCAACTGAGCTAAGTGGAAGGAATATTTCAATTCCACCAATGATCAGAAGATTCCTATGATCCTCCTCTTGGATGGTGCAAGTTTTTAACTTGTCATCATATTCATTCACATGATATGAAAAACCACATGAATCTCCACTTACTAGCATCCCTTGCTGATATGAACTCACCTCCGAGTTCATGAGACTTTCGCATAGCCTCATCCCAGTTCCCATGCCCACCTGGAAAATTGGGATTTTCCTGCTGCCCTCCTGGTAGTCTATTAGATCCCTGGATCCCATCTCATTGCCCTCCTGGAAATTGGAAATTTATTTTCTGCCCTCTTGGCAGTCTTTGATATCTTCAGCTGATCCCATGTCATCCTCACTACTGAGGTTCCTCCCATCCTCTGGTTCACACACCTGAACCATTTTCTCCTCTGGTCCGTTGAGGTTTTCAGCATGCCTCAACCATCTCTTTAACAACTTCTGCTATCTTCAGGACACCAATTCCCGAATCAACCACTTTACCTTCATCTTCATGGGCCATTCTTATACCCATCTTGAATTAGCATTCTGCTACATCCGCAATGCTATCTCATCCATACTTGCTCTAATCTCGGCGAGCTCTTCATCTCTCGCAGTGTTCTTCTGCTACTGGTGGTTCTTCTTTCCACCACATGCATGACCTTTAGTAGTAATTCTTCTCGCTGTCTATCTGCCCTCCTGAAAGATCTGTTGTTGTCACTCTACACCTTTGAGTGCTTCTATCTTTCTCATACAGCCCTCCAACTGTCTTCCTGACTGTTGCGTACCTGCAAACAATCACCACAGAGTCTCAGTACTCTACCTTCCTCTGCTTGTCTCTGCAAGTTGCCTCTAATACCACTTTGTTGTATATCAGAGTATTTTCCCTCCTGCTCTCTCTGCTTGAAATATACAAACAGAGTCAAGCTGTGATACCACTTTTGGTGTGAATGCAGGACCATTCAAAAACCTCCTCGAGCTGAAGTGGCTCCTTCGGATCCCTGTCGGAACCTCAATATTCGATCCACAGGTCCTTCATGAAACTCCACCTGCACAAGCATGCAATAGGCATGAGCTTTCACCTACACACGACCTCAACACGACTGTGACCTTTTCCCGAAATGGAATTTTGGGTCCTGGGACTCCTTGAGTCCTAATTTCGAGAGTCCTTGACTCCACGATCTCCCGGTCTTCGAAATGCCGATTTGTCGAATTGGCTTCACTCGGGGTTAGTCCCCTAGGCTATAACCTTAGTCCATATGATCGCATTCCTCTTGGGGTTCATCGACACAAAGTTCCCGGCTTCCTCCTCCTTTCGCGATTCTGGAGTTCTAATTGCCGAAATGCTCGACCCTTTGTCTTCGGGACTTTCAAAATCTCGATACTTGGCATGCTGAAATCTGACCCGGCACTACCCTTCTCGCAACACTTTCAGGAATTCACGTTTCAGGAATTTGTGACTCTCAGTTCATCAAATATTCGTTGTCCTCTCATGCTCCCATTAGCCGAAATACCAAAGTACAGAAATCCTGAACCCTTCGGTTCCCCTTCTCTAAACAAGATCAATGTCTCAAAGCCTCCCTTGATCCAATGAATCAGATTCTTTCAAGATTCTATGGGTCAAGAGTTTCAAACTCTTACCTCTCGCATTCCTGGTAGCTGAAATGCCAAAATGTTTCTTTTCAGGAATTTCCTCGATGCCTGGATCATTGCCATGTATCCTCACCGTTCTTTCATAGTTTTCGGCTTTCGGGACTCCGTGATTCCCGGTTCACAAATTCCTTGACCCTTCGACCTCCTAGTATTTTAAATACTGAAATACCCTTCCTTTCAGGGATTTCCCCAAAACCTCAACTGCGTGTTCTCTTTTGGGACTTTAGGATTCGCGATTTTGTGAGTCCTCCCATGACCGATACTCTTGGCCCTCGATTCCTCGGTATCTGAAACCCCAATATGCCGAAATCTCTGAAATATCGATGGGATTCTGGATATCCACCACGTGTCCTCCTACAAATGAATGGCCATGATCCTTTTTTTATTTTTTGACTTCTACTATGAAGTGCCCTGATCTCTCGTCATCGAGATTCCTAGAATCCTGAATTCCAAATCTCCGAAATCCCCATACGTCCACTATTTCGGGACTTTTTTGGGTTCTCTCCTCTGCTCGCGAGGATTTAAACCTCATGCTCCTTTTGAAATATCTGAGGGCTATTGGCTATCTACATGAGATCTGACATCTCAGATATATTCTTTCTATACGCTCTCTTCCTGCTGCTTCCTGGACGTGAAACTTCAACGGTCCAGATCTTGTCCTTAGCCTGATCCAACGACAATTGTGCTCTCCTTTGTGAGCCTCTATTTTTTTCCCGATCCTTGGAGGAATTTAAACTTATCAATGGCCTCGGCCTTTGTCTCTACTACGAAGCCTGTACTCACAGCTTGTGTCTGCGTCTTTGAAAATGCTTTCCATCCTGAGCTTCCTCGAACTCAAATCTTCCAAAGGGTCTTCCTTCCAGCCTCTGCAACCTCTAGGCTATGGCATGTGCATGAAAGAACTACTCTTCCTGAGCTTCTCTTCTTGAATCCTCAAAGGATTCTTCTACTTCAGTGCTCCTTGTAGAGTCTTTCCATGCACGAAGGTGCTATCTCTTCTGATCTTTTCCTATAGCTTCGACCTCTAAGGAATTAACCCTTTTTCCTTCTCCCTCAGATGGAGAATCTGATGCCCCCCTCGCACTCCTTTACTCAAGAAAACTTCTTACTGAGTCTACAGGGTGTTCAACAACCTTGTTAAGATCCTTCCTTGGAATCTTCTTCTATTCTAGAACTTAAAAGAGTTCTTTCCTTCTGTGCTCTAGCACCTACTCAATGCCCTCCTGGCAGAGTGTCCAGAATCCTCATTGATTATGTTTCCCTATGAAATCACAATAGATTTCCTCCTCAGCACTTTGTGCCTGTGCTCAATGCCCTCCTGGCAGAGCTCTATAGAATCCTCAGTGATTCTATCCCCTTCTGAACTCGAACCAGAGTTATTCTCCTCAATGCAACCTGTGCATCCACTCAATGCCCGCTTGGTAGAGCTCTTCCAAAATCCCACATTGATTATGTCTTCTGTTGTGTTCTCCTCTACACAGTATTGTCTCCAAGGTGTTCAGTAACCTTGAGATCTTCCTTTGAGTCAATTAATTCAGTTGGTGTGCCTTCCTAGCACATCCTTGTCCAAATTCCGTAGAATTGGAAATGCACTCTATGCACTGGCTCTCAAAACCCATAGTGTTCTATCACACCCTCTTGGTATGAAGCCTCAAATATCCCCAAACCTAAAATCAAAGAACCCATAGATAGCAGAACCTATCTATCCCTGCAAATTCATACCTAATCATACATCTACAGCATATAAAGAACACACAAAGAACTTCATCATAAACACATAAACACACAAAATCTCAATGCAAGAAATCTGCCCATGTATTAATATGAAAATGCGTGTACAAAATTGTTCTTGAGCTCAGACTTTCACAGAGTCTTAGCTCTTTCTCTCCTCTCCTCTATCTCTTTCTACCTAATCTTAATTCAAAATAAGATCCAAGATCTTTTACATGAGGGGATATTCAATCTCTTCCCTCCAAGCTACCTAATCTATTCAATTACATTGAATTTACAATTAATGGTTGTCTAGTCTAGATCGGATCTAGATCTCAGCCTTACAACCATTAAAGGCTATCTACATCTAAAGCTTGTGTATAGGCACGACCCTATGGCTCTAACAGCCTTACAATATTAAATCCCTTCACATTCAAATTCAAAATATGAGAAGGTTGGCACCTCTCTTCCTTGAATGCGTTGAGTGGCTAGCTTGGGAGCGATGCTCTTGCATCAATCGTTCATGAAATCCTTCGTGAATGACATATCTAAAGACATTTCTATGGGAAGAGTTGTCACCAACGAACAAGCGATCATTCGTGCCCAGTATCTTGATCTCTATTATTCACAAATGGGTACTCTTTAGGATCTGCTCCCTGACGCACCTCGTCCTTCTACCACAACCACCACAAATACCTCAACAACCCCAACAACTTTTCATTCTACCGATGATGTGATAGGCACTTTCCATGCCCAGCCACAATCTGTGCAAGCCTCTCACACCACGCCCAAATCCCATGCTTCTAATGTTCAAACTTCTCCAACACCCACCCCTCCCATTGATAAAACTTCAGAAGTGAATGTCATTCAATTGACTCCTACTGGTAATAATAAATCCAAAAAAGGGAAGGGTAGGAATAAGGAGGATAAAAATAACAATCCACAACCCGAAAAGACCAAGTCACAACCTGCTAATGATAAGGATAAACACAAACCTCGCTATTCTTTCCTTATCTGTGGTGATGATCACTGCACAGAGGACTGTCCAAGATGCGTTGAGGTCACGAAGTTCCTCCAAGGGACCCCAAAATCTCCTACACCCGTTGTCTTGTCTCAACCCTTCCCTTCTCAACAATAGGCTCAATTGGTCATCCACGATCAACCATCTTCCTCCACTACCTCCTATGTACTTATGTGTAACCGTGATTCAAAGAAGAATGATATCACACTTACTACTCATGCCAAAAATTAGTCTTCCTCCAAGGAGAAAGTTGATGATATACCACCTCCGTTGGTTAAACAATCTCCCTCAACTCAACCTTCCAACGGTCCTCTTCATATCGAACGACCGAGCCCTGATACAATCCTTTTTCCTCCTCCTAAGGGCATGGTTTGGAAGTATGCTTTCAATCCCTCTGTGTGTGCTGCCCAGAACTATAGTATCGTAGAATATCTGGCACAAGCACCATCTGCAATGTCATCCCTCGAAGTCCTTCAGAGTTTTCCTGCACAACGGAAGGCACTGTTGAAATCTATCGGTGGAATCGACCCCATGGATACAAATTTAATAATCTTTGACTTGGAAGATCACATTCCAGGGTTACCCCCTCAGCTCGCATTTCAAATACAAGTTGTTTTCGCCGACAAGAACAATTGTAAAACAATTATTGACCAGGGTGCCTCGATGTGTGTCATGTCTATTGCATGCTGGAAAGCCATTAGCTCTCCTCCCTTAACTGAATCACACAACACGCTCAAAGGATTTAATGTCTCTATCTTTAAACCCTACGGTGTTCTCCCTTCATTTCCTGTTACGTTAGAAGGCAAAACGTTCAGCGTTGAAGTTGAGGTCTTTGACGCACCTCTCGATTACAATCTTTTACTTGGCTGTAGCTGGATCGATTCCATGCATGCAGTTGTCAATACTCTTTTCCATATCATGCACTTTCCACATCAAGGAAAATTTGTTACAATAGACCAACTGGCCTTCTTTAACTCCGATACACATTCTAGCAACATACCTTGCATTGCAAAGACACCCCCTAGGTATGAGAATGTTGGTGTGGGTCTACGAAAATATTCCACTCTGATGGGTATGCTTCCAATCCCACCACCCAACGTTCCACCTCCTTTGGTTGCCTCAATTAACATGATCTCCACCTCCATCCGTGAAAATCCTATGTCTTCTGACCTGTGGATAGTACCCACACCCGGTGATTATCTTCGCTACGATGACCAGATGCCTTTAAGTCTGGTTGAATACGCTTACCAAGCCATTCAATCGGCTAACCCTTCTATTCCCTCTCTCAGTGATTCGTCTCCTGATCCATTCCACGTTATTTTTCCCACAGATGAGATGATTATGTCAGTTATTTCGATAGAAGATACCCCTTAGGATGATGGACATCATCATTCCATTCTCCTTCTCGAACAACACACCATCGAGAGTTACCAATGGATCTCGACTCCATCGACCATTGTCATTATTTCTTCGGTTCCTGAATCCACACATGATATGTTATATGAAGGGAACTTAAGTAACATTTCACCCACCATCCCCCTTGACATATCTATTAAACTTGGAGTTGTCGAAAATGTCCACATCGAAGCTTCATGTTCCACCGATGAGATTGTTACATATAATTCACTTTTCAATACTTTCGTGACATCTTCGCATGGAGCTATGAAGAGATGCCAGGTATTGACCATAATATTGTTGTACACAAAATTAAGACCTACCCGGATGCTAAACCCGTCTGACAGCGACTTCGCCCGGTCCAGCCTCGTAAAGCACCTGCTATCAAGCTTGAAGTCGAAAAACTTCTTAAAGTTGGCTTTATTTATCCAGTGGCTTTGACTGATTGGATATCCAATCTAGTTCTGGTTAAGAAGAAACAAGTTACGATCCGTGTCTATGTTGATTATAGGGATATCAACAAAGCTTGTCCTAAAGACAACTTTCCTACCCCCTTCATTGACCAAATCATCGACAATTGCGTCGAAAGTGAAATATTCTCTTTAATGGACGGTTTCTCTAGATATAATCAAATCAATATCTTACCCGCAGATCAACACAAAACCACTTTCATTTGTCCTTGGGGAAATTTTGCCTACCAGAAACTGCCCTTCGGTTTGAAGAATGTCGGTGCCACATTTCAACGTGCTATGTCTTATGCTTTCCATGATATTAAGCACATTGTACAACCATATTTAGATTACCTACAAGCTCATTCCATGCATTGTAGTGATCATCCATCCCACCTCTGAGCCATTTTCCTTCGCTGTCGGTTCTATCGTATACGCTTAAACCCACACAAATGTGTCTTTTTTGTGGATTCCGACTAACTCCTTGGCTTTATTGTGTCATGTAAAGGTATCAAGGTAGATCCTTTGAAGGTCGAGGCGATCCTCAATCTCCCTCCTCCTTCCTCACTTCGCTAGCTACAAAGTTTGCAAGGGAAGGCAAACTTTCTACGTCATTTTATCCCAAATTATGTTGAGCTAACACTTGGATTTACTTAACTATTAAATAAAGGCCCTGAGTTTGTATGGGACACCACTTCCAAAAAATCCTTCGATGCTTTGAAGTTAACTTTAACCCGTACCCCACTACTTTTCCCGCTCGGTTATAGTCGAGATTATTTCCTTTATCTCGCTCCTTCAGACTTGACCATTGCCATGGTTCTAGTCCAAGAAGACGATTTACACGATGAAAATGTCATTTATTATTTAAGTCGGAGTCTCACGACTACCGAAGACAAGTACTTACATGTTGAAAAACTAGCCTTGGCAGCTGTTCAAGATGTCCAACGTTTCTGTCACTATATTCTACTACGCAAGACCATTGTAATTTCAGATTGCAACCCTATGTAGCACATTCTTACACGTCAATTGCTAGGGGTAAAATGATCCAAATGGATAGTGATTCTCTAGGAATTTGACTTAGAATTTGAACGCGCTAAGTCCAAGAAATCCTTGGTGTTTTCCGAACTAGTATGTGACCTTCCCTCCGCCGAGACAGAAAATGTGGCAGAGGATTCCTTACTTGACGAATCCCTTTTTCTGATCAGTTCTGATGATCCTTGGTATGGAGATATTACCATTTATCTCTAGAATCAAACTTTTCGACCAGAACTCTCTAGTATAGACCGTCGTCACATCCTCTATCAAGCCCGTCAATACATCATTCTCGGTGACACTCTTTATCGTCAGCGTGTTGACATTATATTACATTGTTGTCTCACCTTTGATGAGGCCGAGAAAGATTTGAATGACTGCCACTCTGGAGCATGTGGCGGTCATATGTCCGGGTATGCCACTTCCCAAAATGTCTTGCGAGATGGATACTTCTGGCCTTCTTTATTTAATGATTGTATAACTACTGTCCAAAAATGCCACGCCTGCCAAACGTACAACCATAAGATCAGATCTCATCCCGCTCCTTTACACCCTATAGTTTATGTTGGAACTTTCGCTAAATGGGGTATCGATTTCATGACTTTTAAACCTCACTCGGTCGGGGGGCATGGATACATTATCGTAGCCATGGATTATTTCACGAAATGGGTCGAGGCGATGCCTATATTCGACAATACAGGAAAAATTACAGCTATATTCATATTCAATCACATCAATGCACGATTTGGAATCCCATAGTCTATCGTCACTGATCATGGTAGCCACTTTCGGAACTTCATGATGTCTGAGCTCACAAAAAATTTAGGTTTTCGACATGAAAACTCAACCCCTTACTACCCACGGGCCAATGGCCAAGTTGAAGCAATCAACAAGGTTCTTATCACCATGCTTCGACGGATTATAGGAATTCACAAAACGAGCTGGCACACAATGTTGTTTTCAACATTGTGGGCTTATCATACATCTGTGAAGTCTGCCACGAGGTTTACACCTTTCCAATTAGTGTATGGTTTAGAAGTTGTCTTACCAATTGAATTTGAGATCCCATCTTTAAATCTAGTCGTTGAACTTCTTCCCAACACCTCTGTTGAAGAAGAACATCTATTGTATCTTATGTAATTGGACGAAGCCCGTCAAGATGCCTCCCTAGTTATTGAAACCCAGAAGAAACACGTCAAGGCCCAATACAACAAACATGTTAAACCACATGTTTTCTCTGAGGGTGATCTAGTTCTTCTCTATGAACAAGATTGTGATTTGCTAGGTGCTGGAAAATTCGAAGCTATGTGGCGAGGCCCTTACATCATCAAATGAGTGTTGGAGAAGGGATCCTATGAGTTAGTAGATTATGATGGCATTCCTTTTAGTGATCCCATAAATGGGATCTACCTAAAGAAGTACTATGCTTATACTATCTTTTCATGAGTTCTTGTATTTTAGTGTATCATACTGTATTGTGCTATGTTTGTGTGTTTTTTCGTTATTCGGTTTCTAACCTCGACTACTTATCTTGCGTTGTGCTTGGTTTTCAGATGTCGGAGACTTTGTTACCCTACCTTGGCTTCGTCAATGGTGCTATTCATAGAACTCATAACCTAGCTTATGTTCAATGGGCAATCTATGCACCCACAAATGAACTTATCAGTCTACATGGTGTTTGCCTCAGTCGTGCAACCAATAATATAGTAGAGTATAGCACCATCATAGAATTGTTGAATGATGCTATCTCACTTGGGACTCGTCATCTAGTTATATGACTTGATTCATAGCTAATAGTTCTACAGTTAAGTAATGTCTATGCTATTCGAATTCCTACTTTGTTATGGGTATATTTACGAATTCGCCTCTTGGAATGTTATTTTGATTATATCGAGTATCAACACATTCCTAGATGTCTAAATATATTAACTGATGCATTAGCTAATTATGTGTTAGACAGACATATGAGACATTTATAAATCCAATCACACATCACATGTATTATACAAAACAAAATAAGCCGGTAGAAGCCTCATGTGTGTGTATATATATATATATATATAACGATCAATTTTTTTTTACAAAAAAGATTGTTTTTTTTCTTAAGACCAAAATATAAAAAATGAAGCTCATAGCTTCTACAAAATGGCATCAAGGGTGTTTCTCTTGGTAACACACTACTACTCATGATTCCCTATGGAGCAGTCGTCTCAATGGACCAACCACGTCTATAGTATGGTGTTGGAAATGCCTCGGGACCTCGCTGATCGACATATCTGGGATTCCTGCAATCAAACCCTCCAGATTCTGTTCGATTGCTTCGTAGTCATCTTCATCCCATCTTGTGACTACCACTACCTCCCCTCACCAATGGATAGGGTATGTACCTGGGGGCCGAAATGGCCCTACATCTGTATAATCAGGATATTTTTGATTAGTCATTGGATTGAAAAACACATAAAAATATTTAATATTTTGAAAAATTTACAAAAACACTATAAAAGAAAAATATCTTTCTTACCTAGTTCCCCCCATTGAGAACCCTCAGGTAGCACCAAGTCAGGATCATTGAAAAAATCCATCCTGACATATGCATAGTCATCGATCATCAAAATATGGGGCTCCAACCAATCAAAAAAGGTGTCATTATATCTAATAATGGGACCTACCGCATGTCGAGACATGAGATCACACCACCGCTTCATCTGCGGATCTTGTGGAGCTGGTATATTCCAACATACCTGTAAGTGAAAGTGAGG
>ML798412.1:91055-104628 GCA_009831015.1 Picea engelmannii
AGAGAGAGAGAGAGAGAGAGAGAGAGAGAGAGAGAGAGAGAGAGAGAGAGAGAGAGAGAGAGTACCTCTTTATTTGTATTGCATTTGAAGATAAGAGAGCATAGTATCCTCACCTTCTAGCTAGGTTTTCTTCCATGTTGGGTTTCCTAGGTCATATCTTATATTTATTTATGGATGGTGTTTGTATTATTTATGTTCTCTATTTTCGACATTTCAACTATTTCATACATTTTAAGTAGAAAAACTGGTAATAAAAGAATATGAGATCTAAAGGAAAAATTGACCTTCATAGTAAATATTTTAGTATTTTATTGGATATGTTGTGATGAAATGTTCCAGTGGAATATCCACGAAAATTTACAGATCATATTGGTATCAGAGAAGGTTTTCTTGAGGAATTTGTGGAAATTGTAAATGATACAAGACTTGGTTTAAGAAGAAAGTCACAAAACCCTAGCCATAGTCGATGAGTTTGTTCATAACAATCCTCGAGATCTATCAGAAGAGAGATTTATGAGATCAGAAGAATAGGTCATTTATATTAACCACAATATAAACATTCTCATGGAAGCTCTATCAAACAATCTCGAACCATTCAGAGAGTTTAGAGGCTCTAAATTTTAGAGATTGGATCAGACGGGAAATTGGGAAATAACGAAGACCCAGAAAATGAGTTACTAAAATAACCCAAGAAATAGAAGCCAAGTTCCAATGCCATAAACCCCTCACAGTCCCTTTTCAATATGGAAGTGAAAGTGGACATAAAGCCATACCAAGGTGAGAATGATGCAGTAAAACTAAATCATTGATTCCAACAACTAGAACTTTATTTCATCATTCACCATATAGATGAACACAATATATCATTTTCCAGACTGAAGTTAGAGGGCTACTCTTTAACCTGGTGGGAAATCCATATAGAAACACTTAGTATGGAGGTTGATCTGCTAGTAACTAAGTGGGAGGATTTCAAAACCCTCATTAAGTTCTAGTTCTATCCTATTGGGTATGTATAGGACCAATGGATTTGTTATCATTACTTCAAGAAAAGGCAGGGGAAAAGTGTACAAGAGTACACCACTAAGTTCATAATAATGGCCACCATGATCGATATCTCTCCCAAGAACCTATATGCTTTCCTTAAGTATATGGGAGGTCTACATAACCATATGTGAAAGAAAGTGATTATTTTTAAGACAATGAAAGTGGATGAGGCATGTGTACAGGAACATTATATATAAAACATAAGCCACAAGAAAGGGTAGCCAAGCAGTTTGAATTAGAAAGAGCACCAAGAAGCTTCTAAGGAGGGGAAGAAGAAGTGGAAAGGAGAAAAGGATAATAATATGACAACCACTGTATGCTAATGTAAGGATCCCAACAACCATTGCAATATCGATGGTCACACTAAGAATAAGTTATAGAAACTACATACAGAGTTGAACCCGAAGAACTACAAGAAGGATGCAAAGAAAAATAATATTTTAGCCATGGATTTAAGTAATCAAGTTGAAAGCAGCTCTGATGTGGATGATAATATTTCTTGCACAAATAATCTACATTTGTTCATTGTATTACATCAAAGTAAATGCACATGGATAACATTCCATATTGGACTCAAGAGATCGTTAAGATTTTTTGTATGTTTGAGCAAGAACTACCTATTAGTTCCATAGACTTTCAATCCAAAGTCTAAATCTCCCATTAGGGTAAGCACATCGATGAGGAATAAAGTGTCAATAATAATTTATCATTTTCTAACCATTCACAAAATATAATGCCACACTTTCCTCAAGTTGGAAAGAATACATTTTTTGGGTCAGATCCAACTTGTTGGGCTGACCAAATGGAGAACTATTTTCCCCTTCATTCCACAGTAGACGACCTATTGAAACTTCACATAAGTGTCCTATGTTTGTATAGGGAAGATCGATAATGGTAGAAATGGGATAAGAAATCATATCCACGCATCACTACATGGAGGGAGTTTGTGAAAACCTCATTTGTTTGATTACTCAAAGATACCAATGTTTTGGGCGAGCTTACTAAATTATGTTGAAAAGGAAAAATGGAATACTATATTGATGCTTTTGAATGCATGGTTGTCCAAATGAAAAATTTAATTAATGATTTTTTAAGAAATACTTTATTAGTGGTATTAAGGTGGAAATCAAAGCTGACATAGAGATGAACCACCTCGAGCTACTTGGTTGGAAGCTACTAAGCTATCCTAGTATGACCAAGTCATATCCTATACTCAGTATAAATTCCCTAGCCTTCCTTCACATCCATTCTCACATGTGTTGGCTCCTCAGTAACTTTCTCCACCCCTCAAGGTCCAAAAACTGATAGGGTGTAAGTTGTGGAACATCAACTCAAGGGTTCCTACTACAACTATGGTGAAAAATGTTCTCCAAGGCATAACTGTAAGGAACAACAATTACTTATGGCCATTTCTAAGTACATTTATATTAATGAATTTTATAGTGGAACTAAGGAGGAAGTCCCTATACAATCACTTAGGAAGCTTCTCTTCCTGACCAACCCAGTGAAGAACCCCAAATATATATTCATTGTTTTACTGATATTGTTCTCCTCAAATTTTAAAGTTGGTTGGTTATATCAAGAAATATAAGGTCATTGTCCTAATCAACAACAAAAAAATTCATAATTTTATTCATGATTTTGTTTCCCAAGAAACATAGTGTTATATCCATGTCGTTAACAACTTCCAGATTATATTTACTAAAGGGGGATCTATGAAATGTGGTGGATAATGTGAAATATGAAACTTCAAGTGGGTGAATATTCCTTTAAAAATCACATGATTTTCATTGAATTGGGTGGTTGTAATATTTTTTGGGGTGCTAAATGGATAAGAACATTAGGCCCTATCACCTAAAACCTATAACCTAGAGTTTGAATTGCCAGGGAGGGTGTGATATTCCTATGAATGCACTAGATACAATGATCCCTTTTGGTCATTACATGGACAAGGTCCCTTGTACATCCCCTGCAAACACCATCATACTCTACTAAATGAGATAACTTGGAAACATATACAGGTGCATACCTCTGAAATTTGTATCACAATCCATCTTGTCTTCTAATATGAAACTAGACACCATCTTGAAAATAAGAAGTTAGAGATATGAATGAGAAGGTTCAATTACATAGAAAATTTCAATATGCCTAAATTTTTTAAGTTTGACCTGTCAACTATTGACTTTGAATTTGACCTGTCAACCTTTGACCCTGACTTTGACCAAAAATGCAACCTTCATGTTTTGGAAATCTGAGAGCACTAGTAGGTGTGCTAGGTCAGGGAAAGCTAGTCTATGCAAAAATTCTTTCCAACTCAAACAAATAATTTTCTCAATGAGATTTACAAAAATTGTTCTTGCAAGGAGATTTGATCTATGGTGGAGTTAATCCCAACAGCTCTATAATAAGTTCTCAATAATCTTGACAAGTTCAAGTCTTAACAGAAAAATGTGCAGTGGCAATATTTCAACAAATCTCTGATACAATGTTGATTTTTCTAATTATCGGATATTGATAGTTGTTGCCTTATGATTTCAAAAAACAAGTTTCACTTCCATACCACAGTTATCATAGAATAGCTATACACTAAAAATCTCAACTATAACAATGCAATAGAAATACCAAGATCTAGAAATATTAATGATGCAAAATAGACACAAGAACACAAGAGTTTATCCTGGGAAACCCAACCTTGGGAGAAAACCCAAAACAATTTCTTATAAAATAATTCAGTATAAGATATTACTAGTACATCACCATCACCAGATAAAAATACCATACAAAGGAGATCCTCCCCAAGACTAGAGTCTCCAAGAGTTAGTGTCTCACTAGAATAGCCAAGATACAATCAAGAGAGAGATTCTCCAAGTCTAGAGCCTCTTCAAGTGTTGTGCACTCACCAAGATAACCAAAACTCCAAGATATAACAAAATTTCCACAACTGCAACTGACAATTTCCTAGTGCGCACTGCAGAAGGAGAATTGTGTTTGTCTGTCCAAATGAAATGATCCAGCCTGTATTTATACTAATCCGGGCACATGTCTTTCTCTGTGGGGACTGGGTCTTCAATTTTACTTTATTATTTTTTATCTTTTATTGGTGGGGCCAACTTCTCTTCCTGGGTCTTCAATTTCTTCCTAGTGATATTTAATGGTCAAATGGGTCTTCTTGTACTTCGTTGTGGAGAATGAATTCCCAAAGTTGCAAAACTTCAGCACTCGCAAGGAGAATATGAGGTGGCTTCTTCATGATGAGGATTTATAGCCTCTTTTGGATGAAATCTATAGTGTCTTCCTCTAAAAGTTTGTTAGGTTGTTGGACTGGGACATATCTAGACAAATAATGCATGTTCCTTACATTTGTTCACTTCAAAGAACTTTCTTAGCACAATGATTATAAAGGTCAAGAAATTGGCATTGAATGTTTTATGTGAGGGTCAACTTATAGAACCTCAATGGTTGAGAAATTAATGTAGTGTTCATAAGAAACAAAGGGGGAGATGATCAAGGAACACAAATTGATAATTTAGTAACAAGTGTGTTTTTGGGTGCATTGATTCTCATTAAATTGATTGAAATGAAAATTTATTTCATATTAAATATGATTCTGTGTATTACAATGGAGGAAAAAACAGAGGATAAATTGATTTCATGTAATATGGTGTTTTAGGAAACTCTCTATTGTATAACAAGTCATACAAGTCAGGGTAGGGTAGTTAGATATGATTTATTGGTTAATATAAAATGAAGCATGGATTTAGTTTCTTCATGATGAGGAGTTATAGCCTCCTCTAGATCAACTCTATAATGTCTTCCTCTAAAATTTTGTTAGGTTGTTGAATTGGGACATATCTATATAAATAATGGATGTTCCTTATATTTTTTCTCTTCAAAGAAATGTTTTAGCACAATGATTATAAAGGTAAATAAATTTGCATTGAATTTTTTTATGTGAGGGTCAACTTATAGAACCTCAAAGTTTGAGAAGTTAGGGTAGTGGTCATAGGAACCAAAGGGGGACATGATCAGGGAACAAAAATTGGTAATTTAGTGAAAAATGTGTTTTGGGGTGCATTGATTCTCCTTAAATTGATTGAAATGAAAATTTATTTCATATTGAATACGGTTCTGTGTATTAGAATGGAGCATAGAATAGAGGAAAAACTGATTTCATGTAATATGGTTTTTATAAGCAACTCTCTATTGTCCAACATGGCATACAAGTCAAAATAGGGTAGTTAGAGATGCTTTATTAGTTAATATGAAATGAAGCATGGATTTTAATTTGTAAAAAATAAAAAATCATGTGTAGCCCGACCAAGCCTCATCATTAATGAATAAGTATTCATAAAATTTGTTGAGGTAGTTCAAAGATATTGATACAAACCCAAGTTGAGCATGTGACCAACCAAATTCAAGATTCAAAATTCAACATCATGCACCAACGTAGCATGCATACATATAAGAAAAATATATTGTATATATTCTAAATTGATGCTTAACAAACCCTCCCAAACCAACAATACAATAAACTCTAACTACAATTACAATCAACTGTTATACAATACAATAAATGCATTCTTTATTTTTGATGTGATTCATTTAATGTTAGTGGGATTCATTTTGATAATTTTTTTATATATAAATATATTAACACACACGAAAACAAAACAATTATCAAACAAAATCAATAAAAAAATAATTATCAAATAGAACAATTATTAAACATAACAATTATCAAACAAAATCAGTAACAATGGATGCTTACCTGAATCAGGCAGTGATGTAGTATCATCTCCTAATGTCGCTCGTGTGCCCTATGTTGTCCAACAATGTTTCTCGTATTCCCTACAGTCTCCAATAGTGTTTTCCATGTAATGAACGAAAATGTGTGGTGAGAAGCAATGTCAGGATAACAATGGTGGGATAGAAGAATAAGAAAGAAAACGGGAAAATGATATATGAATAAACTATTGACAACAAAATGAAACCTTTTTATATATAAAAGCCACTTTTATCCGAAATATTTTTTCGGCCAAAAACATTTTTTCGACTAAAAAAAAATGTTCAGACGAATAATTATTTCGGTCAAACATGTGAATTCCAGAATTTTTTTTTTGGCTCCCGTAGCTGGTGGCATGACTTTTGATGATGTCGTTAGATTTAACATTTGGTCGAAAGTTGATTTGGCTTTGACGAAATTGTTAGATTTATCTTTTGGCCCGAGAAGTTAAATAGTTTGGCTGAAAAAAGTTAAAAAGTTCGGTCGAACAATCTCTATTACCAATTTTCCCCACCCGATTCTCACAAAAGTGTTACCGATATTCATGATTTCACCCCCAAACAAATCATTTACAAATTAGTCTTCATTTCCTTCACCTTCGTTATCTTCCTCGTTTGGCATTGTCACATTGTTTTTCTCCAAAATATGTTTATATCTCGGATCATGTCTCAGTACAAGTCACCAATCCCCATCCAACACATCTAGGTAAAAAACACTTGGTTTTAATGTGTTGGGAAAACATAAGGCTCCTTACTTTCAACAAACATTTGTTTAGAGTTAATACATATTAGCCCACTATCACGATCTTCCTTTACATTTCTTTGGTCGAAGGTATCCCACCACTTGCAACAAAAAATAACACATTGGAACAATTAGAATTCCACTTCCATGATATCTTGTATATTTCCAATGTAACCTAACTTCCCCTCTATAAGGTTTTCATCACGATAGCTAACACGACTAGATTGGTCTAAATTTACCTCCAGTCCACAATCTTGTGTGATGTGGCCTTCACTATCATACTCAGTGAGAAAATGATGTCCATATTCCTACATAGATGGGAAGAAATGCACTTGTAAAAATGAGAACAAAGGACAGTGTCACATGTCTATTAATCGAAGCATTAATAAAAACATAATACATGTTACATTTCAAATGTGAAATATTACAAATAAAATATGGTACTCACATAGGTTATTATAGAATTGATGCAACCAATCCCTATGTTTAGTGCATCCATATCCTCTCCACTTGGGTTATGATAAGACACCTCATATTTCTCTTGTATCTAGTTATCCACCCAACCGCTCAGACATATTTTTGGCATATTTTTTTTAAATGATAAAGATAAGGAATGTTTCTACAATTTGTTAAGAACCAAATATCAAAATAACATTAACAAAACCTCAGGATAAGTACTCGACGCCTTGAAAAAAAGATAATTTTAGATAATAAACCTTTTCGAGGGGGAAACCTCCTTATACACCACAAAAATTTCCAAATACAAGATGATTCCAAATGAAAAGGTATCCTTGGTATATATCAGAGACTAGAAGGTACAATTACAAATAATGGACCCAAGATGACATTAAAATAACATTACTAATGTAATATGCCCCAATTAAGGGGTAATGTGCCACTATTTAGGGCTTAGCATGCCTCTCCCCTTCATACAAGTGTTCTCTGCAAGGCTTGAGTAATTATGGATTCTTCTATATAAAAGACTCATGTTCCCAAGTGGAATCTTTAGCAGGTAGTTTCCTCCACTTAATGTGATACTCTAAAATGGATCTATTCCTCAACTGGCGAATTCTTGTGTCGGTGATAGCTTCAGTCTCCAATATGATTTTTCATTCCTCATAAAGTTATGAAAATATAGTTTGAACTGGGATCTTGTCACCTATAACCTTCTTTAATCACGAAACATGGAAAACTGGGTGTCCTCGCAAAGATGCAGGAAACTTCAATTTGTATTCCATAGTACCAATATTTTGCAACACCTTATAAGGGCCATAGTACTTTGGTGATAATTTATTATCCTTCTTAGCTTTCTTGAGGGACATCTTTTTGTATGGTTGTAGTTTTAAAAATACCCAATCCCATACTTCAAAACTTATTTTACTACGATGTTGATTTTCTTGTTGTTTCATGCGATTATGTGCCATGGTCAGGTTGTCCTTTAAGAGTTGGAGAACTTTTTGTTGATGCTCGATGTGATCTTCCACTTCTTGAACCTTAGATTTTTATTTTAGAGAAGAAGTGATGGAAGGTGGGTGATATCCATAGAGTGCCATAAATGGTGTCATTTTTGTTGCAGTATGAAAGGAAGTGTTATACCACCATTCTTCCAAAGGTAACTATATGAACCATTGTGTTTTTTTATCAGACATAAAGAAACAAAGGTATCCTTCCAAACATTTTTTCACTATCTCGGTTTTTCCATCAGATTGAGGATGATAAGATGAGTTATAAGCCAATTGAGTACCCAAAAAAGAAAATAATTTTGTTCAAAAATGTCCAGTGAATATGGGATGTCTATCACTTACAATAATCTTTGGGCTTCCATGTAGCCTTTCAATTGTCTCCATGAATGCAGTGGAAACTATATTGGCTTTGAAAGGATGAGAGAGTGCAAAAAAGTGTGCGTACTTGGTTACTCTATCAACAATAACCATGATGGCACTCTTTCCTTCAATATTCAATAAACCTATGATGAAATCCATGGAAAACTTCTCCCAACACTGACTTGGGATGACTATTGTTTGTAAAAGACCCAGTTTCTTAATTGTTTCCATGTTATTTTGTTGGAAAACCAAACATTCTACCACAAACTTTTGAACATCAGTTTTAAGGCCATCCCCCAAAAAATCTTTCTTGACCCTATGGTAGGTTTTAAAAAATACCAAGCACCCTCCTACCAGAGAGGTGTGCAATTCCAAGAGTACCTTTTATTTGAGTTGGGAGTTCTTACATAAATATAATCGATCTTTGTATCATAGTGAATCATTTTTCCATGTAAATGTATTTGATGCATTGGAATCTTGCTACAACCATTGAATGAGAGTACACACGTTTTTGTCATTCTTCCATTCATCCCTCGCGTCTATTATCCAATCGGGTTGGATGATCTAGATAGCATAGAGAAAGGCCTCAACATCTTAATCATTTCTTGAGAGTGTATCTACCACAACATTTTTCTTCCCTTTTTTATAGATGATTTCAAAATCATAACCCAACATCTTTGTCACCCATTTTTGTTGTTCTTTTGAAGATAGTCTTTGTTCCAAGAAGTATTTAAGACTATTATGATCTGTGTTAACCTTGAAGTTCCTACCTATTAGGTAAGGGCTTCATTTCTTCAATGCATGTAGTAATGCCATCATTTCCTTCTGATAAATTTGTTTGTGTAAGTCCTTTCCCTTGAGTGGTTGACTTTCAAAAGAAAGGTCCCTTCCTTATTGCATTAGAACAACACCAATGTCATTTCCCGAGGAATCACATTCCCCAATAAAGGGTTTTGTGAAGTCTGGTGTGGTCAAGACAAGAGATTTACACATCGCCTCTTTAAGTTGTTCAAAATCTTGAGTTTCCTCTCTAGTCCATGAAAATGAATCCTTCTTAGTTAATGTCATTAAAGGTGTTGTTATTCATCCATAGTTCCGAACAAACTTGCGGTAGTAACCTGTCAAACCCAAAATCCTCTAACATTCTTCAATGTTTTGGGAATTGACCAATCCATCATGGCCTTAATATTGTTATGGTCTACCTTGACACCTTCATGAGATAAAATATGACCCAAATACTCTACCTCCTTCACCACAAAGAAACATTTGGATGGTTTGGCATATATTTGTTTCTCCTTTAGTAGTTGTAGAACCTTGTGAACATGTTGAACATGATCCTCCCAAGACTTGCTATAGATTAGTATATCATAAAAAAACACTAATTTTTTTTTTCAAAGAAAGGGATTGAAAATGGAATTCATCAACCCTTGGAATGTGGAAGGTGCATTTGTAAGGCCAAAATCCATGACCAAAAATTCATAATGGCCTTCATGAGTTCAGAATGTTATTTTTGGGATATCTTCTTCCTTCATTCTAATTTGATGATACCTTGAGCGAAGATCCAACTTTGTGGAATAGATTGCTCCATGTAGTTCATCTAGAAATTCATCAATGACGGGAATGGGAAACTTATCTTTAATAGTGATCTTGTTGAGATCTATATAATCTGGAAACATATGCCATGATCCCTCTTTCTTGAGTACCATTTCCACTAGTGCAGAGTAAGAACTTTTTCTAGGTATAATAATGCCAGCCTCTAACATTTCTTCAACCATATGGTCAATTTCACTCTTCTGGGCATAAGGGTATCTGTAAAGCCTAATGCTAGGAGGAACACTCCTAGGAATCAGGTGAATAACATAATCATGATTTTGAGTGGGTGGAACACCTCTAGGAACATCTTCAAATACTTTGGAATTCTTATCAATGATCCCTTCGAGATATAGAGGAATATATTTCTTAGATGTTTGAACATCTAGTGAGCATAGTTATAAAATTACACCCAGATGCCCATTTTTCAATAATTTTGTCATTCCATTAGAGCTTATCACCTTATTGGGTTTACCTGTGATACCCCTATTATTGGGTAAATCGGTAGATGCAGACATGAACTGATCCCCCTAGATCCACCTGGATCTAGAACAAAACAAGATGGAACAAGATGCTTTCCCTAAGTTACAATCATTGAGTTTACTATCCAAAGAGGAATAGATAACATACCTTATGAATCACTTTCTTATATCTTTGTTGTCCCTGCTTCACTCGAGTGCTCTTGTAGAATCAAATATGTGACAACACAAACCAACCAACATGAAAGAAGCAATAGTAGAATTCAACGACAACCTAAACAAGTGATCAAGTAGTCATGTAATAAAACACTAATCATTTTATGGGAAAGAGACGTGTCACCGTATTATATTAATGAAAAGTAGAAGATACAACCAAATTGCCTTGATGTTGCAAATTCCCTTTTAGTGGTCCTTTGTTCCAACACACACATACACTTGCTCCTAGATTCACATGAAGATAATTCACAAAATATTGGTGGACAAAAGGAGGCCTCAAGCATTAGTAAGAGCAGGATCTCCTTCACACAGTCTTCAACCTATTCTTTCATCAATTCTCTGCTTAATCTTAATTCTTCTTGCTTAACCTTTTCCATTAGAAACCCATGATTATATAGGAGAAGGTGAAGTGGTTAAAAGGATGAGGATGATCCCACCAAATTAGAGAAACTAGTAGGATCGCAACCACACAGACGCCACCTCACATTCTAGAATATTCCCCTTCTAGAAACTTCGTGAAACCTCTTTATTCTTTTAGATTTGGAACACTGCCACACCCTGCCTATGTAGTAGCCTGCATAAATCCCACGGGACAACCATAGAGCAGCCTATGGAAATGATAGATTTCTGCACTGTGTAGTATGAGCACCCTACAGACCCTTTCTAAAAAAAAACCTTGTAGAGGAGGAAATAAGTTGTTTTTCTTAGGCAAAAAGTCATGTTGGGAGCTTGAACACATGTCTGTGATATCATCATCAGAATGACAAAAATAATGAGCAACAGAATGCCCCTCAAAGTATGAGGTTGGAACTCGTGACAACCGAAATACTTTGTAAAAATGTGTGTGTGTGTCGGGAACAAGGAGCGCACCAATTGGGAACCTGCAAACAATCAAGCACCCGCACAATATTATACCATATATGAAGTGGGAATTTCCATGTTCAGACTATAAATGATTGAAATCATAAGTATAAATCATGTCCACCAATTATACATTGTGGATCCATGTCATCAAGGTTCTACATAGCCACCAAGAATACACTATGGATCTATGTTTTTGAAAACTCATACACAGACATAGCCATGAGACATACAAAGTGGATCTATGTGTCAATTCAAATCATAAATACTCCGTCGCAACCTGGACCAAAAATGATGAGGTCCAGGGTATTCAATTCTATCGTTCGTTAGTACGAATCTAGCCATGTGATTACAGGTGCTGAAGTCGAACATGGTTAGAAACCAATTGATTACCTATCGTTAATGAAAACCATTAACAATTGCCAGGGAAATTACCATTGATGTCAATGACCCCCAAGGTACGATAGTACAATCCAATGAGTGTAAATAGATGGGTTGAGGTCAAAAACTTGATGGAATCTCTCGATCAGGGATCAATGATGTAAATCCATTGTCGAGAGTGAAGAAACCTTCCATTGAGGCATGCAGGATCCAATGCACTAAATAGTTTCTAAGTCTTGTTCCTAGATAATGAGCTAAATTCGACAGGAAAAGACTCATCACAGGAGGGCCTTGATGTATCCCCCATCAAATGACATGAAACAAGTAACAGATTTAGTGTAAAGAAAAGTACGAATATGATTTGGAATGGACACAAGGAAGGCTGACATGATAGGAATTGACAATCAGAGATGGCCGACCCAATAGAGGGCTTGGTCGAACTTCTCTTGAACATATGGATGGAACGACACTAGGCTTGGAAACATTGACTCAAAGATGACCCAAGATATGAACTTGTAGAAATTCAGACGAGAGGAAAATGGATTTCCCAACCCGGATTTAAATGATAAAGGGAGTGCCATGTTCAAGAGAGACGCTTACTACCACTAATACAAACATAGAGACACATCTCTTTCCCAAATTTCCCCCCACCATATCTAGCGAGTACCTCTTTATTTTGACGCAAGCTTCAGTAGGATAACATATGCTTGTTTATGTAAGCTCATCCTTCGGACGAGTTCCTCGTAGTATTTTTAACGAACCCCAAGAAGGAGTGGTTCGGTCTCATATGGGTCTATTGATGTTTGTTTAACAAGTACAAAGAAAGAAAACTTGAAGGTTTTTCATATTTATAGAGTCTGTAAAAACACTTAAAAGAGAACTCTCTCAGTTCCTTTTTCGTAAAATAGTTTGATAGGACAAAAAAAGTGATAAACTATCGCCCGTCGAACGTTTTATTCAAATACTTTTATGAGCGTGAATAGAACAAGGTCGCTTGGCAATCTTTTTGTTTTTAAGGAGTGTGAAAAGAGCTTAAAGATTACTCTGTAAGTTCTGTTATTTTCGTGTTACATGACGAGTACAAAAAGATGACAAAATTATGCTCAATTACATTCTCATCATTTTTCGAGCACGAGAATGAACGAAGACTAATCTCGAGGTTTTGCTAAAAACCCCTAAAAAGTAAGTGTATATGCAACGAAAAAGACAAACAAATCGTAAAAACCATCTATACTTCATTGTTCAGAACCCTAGTCTGCCCCATCTATGAGAAACAACACCCACGAGACTATTAGGTTTTTGATAAAAAAATATTCAAATAGTAAAAAATGAGATAAATAGGGATAAGAACTCATTTTCACTATTTCATTTGTATTTGACCAAAAAATTTGTCCAAAATCCCTTTTTCACCTCGTATTTCGGTGGTCGATTGCGGAGAGATCGAGCGATAATTCAACAAACAGTTTGTGTACAAACAATAAGTACCTCGTCTCCTTCCTTTTAAATGGTTTAAAATTCATTTTAATCGGTTAAAAGATGAATTTTTGGGTGAATTTTGGGACCATAGGCGTGCGTTGGGGCTGCCGCAGGTGCCCTATATCGAGGCCTGCGGAAATCAAGTATTTCTGCAGGAGCCTAACAGTTCACCTGCAGAA
>ML798412.1:115686-131281 GCA_009831015.1 Picea engelmannii
AAATTCATTTTAATCGGTTAAAAGATGAATTTTTGGGTGAATTTTGGGACCATAGGCGTGCGTTGGGGCTGCCGCAGGTGCCCTATATCGAGGCCTGCGGAAATCAAGTATTTCTGCAGGAGCCTAACAGTTCACCTGCAGAAACCCCACTCTATAACCAAAGCCCAGTCGCGACGTCGTAAAACCCAAAAGAAAAATATACGGTGGACCAAAAAGAATTCTAAATTATGATAATTAAAGGTGTTAACTTCTTTCCTTCATCTCCATGCAGGCATTTTGGTTGCAAAGATGTTGGAGTGGAGAGAAATAGAGAATGAAGATGATGATGCAATGGATTTGAACGATCCCGACACCATAAATTCCCTACGATAGTGTGGTTTATTAAAATTCATCAAGATCCAGGGCATGAGAGCCCAGCTGAGACTGTTGGAATATTTGGTCCATATGTGGGACGTGGACCAACAAGCATTCCATGTGGGTGTTCATGTGCTCTCCTTGGACATCAAATACATCTACTTATTGACAAGGTTGTCCCGTCTTGGGGCACAAATGACCTTAACAGGAGGTCAAGGTGGGGGTTTACCAATGAGTGAATACATCAGAATCTATTGCAAACTCGGGGTCGAGCGACGCAAGGGTAAGGTGGATATCAAAGAGGTTCATGATATGACCTTGAGAACCATCCTTTTCACCATCGCATGGATGGTAGGGAGTTATTCTCCACACATGGATTTGCAGAGCTATTTCCAGTATGCGTTAGAATGCACAGAATCTCATGTGTTCAACTGGTGTGATGGGCTTCTTCATGGTATGAAGAGCCAGTTGACCAAGAGAAAGAACGGGGATCTAAAACAGTTTGGGTATGGATCCATTTTTCTATCCTTATTCTTGGAAAGAGTTCCTCACTTTCACTTACAGGTATGTTGGAATATACCAGCTCCACAAGATCCGCAGATGAAGCGGTGGTGTGATCTCATGTCTCGACATGCGGTAGGTCCCATTATTAGATATAATGACACCTTTTTTGATTGGTTGGAGCCCCATATTTTGATGATCGATGAATATGCATATGTCAGGATGGATTTTTTCAATGATCCTGACTTGGTGCTACCTGAGGGTTCTCAATGGGGGGAACTAGGTAAGAAAGATATTTTTATTTTATAGTGTTTTTGTAAATTTTTCAAAATATTAAATATTTTTATGTGTTTTTCAATCCAATGACTAATAAAAAATATCCTAATTATACAGATGTAGGGCCATTTCGGCCCCCAGGTACATACCCTATCCATTGGTGAGGGGAGGTAGTGGTAGTCACAAGATGGGATGAAGATGACTACGAAGCAATCGAACAGAATCTGGAGGGTTTGATTGCAGGAATCCCAGATATGTCGATCAGCGAGGTCCCGAGGCATTTCCAACACCATACTATAGACGTGGTTGGTCCATTGAGACGACTGCTCCATAGGGAATCATGAGTAGTAGTGTGTTACCAAGAGAAACACCCTTGATGCCATTTTGTAGAAGCTATGAGCTTCATTTTTTATATTTTGGTCTTAAGAAAAAAAACAATCTTTTTTGTAAAAAAAAATTGATCGTTATATATATATATATATATACACACACATGAGGCTTCTACCGGCTTATTTTGTTTTGTATAATACATGTGATGTGTGATTGGATTTATAAATGTCTCATATGTCTGTCTAACACATAATTAGCTAATGCATCAGTTAATATATTTAGACATCTAGGAATGTGTTGATACTCGATATAATCAAAATAACATTCCAAGAGGCGAATTCGTAAATATACCCATAACAAAGTAGGAATTCGAATAGCATAGACATTACTTAACTGTAGAACTATTAGCTATGAATCAAGTCATATAACTAGATGACGAGTCCCAAGTGAGATAGCATCATTCAACAATTCTATGATGGTGCTATACTCTACTATATTATTGGTTGCACGACTGAGGCAAACACCATGTAGACTGATAAGTTCATTTGTGGGTGCATAGATTTCCCATTGAACATAAGCTAGGTTATGAGTTCTATGAATAGCACCATTGACGAAGCCAAGGTAGGGTAACAAAGTCTCCGACATCTGAAAACCAAGAACAACGCAAGATAAGTAGTCGAGGTTAGAAACCGAATAACGAAAAAACACACAAACATAGCACAATACAGTATGATACACTAAAATACAAGAACTCATGAAAAGATAGTATAAGCATAATACTTCTTTAGGTAGATCCCATTTCTGGGATCACTCAAAGGAATGCCATCATAATCTACTAACTCATAGGATCCCTTCTCCAACACTCATTTGATGATGTAAGGGCCTCGCCACATAGCTTCGAATTTTCCAGCACCTAGCAAATCACAATCTTGTTCATAGAGAAGAACTAGATCACCCTCAGAGAAAACATGTGGTTTAACATGTTTGTTGTATTGGGCCTTGACGTGTTTCTTCTGGGTTTCAATAACTAGGGAGGCATCTTGACGGGCTTCGTCCAATTACATAAGATACAATAGATGTTCTTATTCAACAGAGGTGTTGGGAAGAAGTTCAACGACTAGATTTAAAGATGGGATCTCAAATTCAATTGGTAAGACAACTTCTAAACCATACACTAATTGGAAAGGTGTAAACCTCGTGTCAGACTTCACAGATGTCTGATAAGCCCACAATGTTGAAAACAACATTGTGTGCCAGCTCGTTTTGTGAATTCCTATAATCCGTCGAAGCATGGTGATAAGAACCTTGTTGATTGCTTCAACTTGGCCATTGGCCCGTGGGTAGTAAGGGGTTGAGTTTTCATGTCGAAAACCTAAATTTTTTGTGAGCTCAGACATCATGAAGTTCCGAAAGTGGCTACCATGATCAGTGACGATAGACTATGGGATTCCAAATCGTGCATTGATGTGATTGAATATGAATATAGCTGTAATTTTTCCTGTATTGTCGAATATAGGCATCGCCTCGACCCATTTCGTGAAATAATCCATGGCTACGATAATGTATCCATGCCCCCCGACCGAGTGAGGTTTAAAAGTCATGAAATCGATACCCCATTTAGCGAAAGTTCCAACATAAACTATAGGGTGTAAAGGAGCGGGATGAGATCTGATCTTATGGTTGTACGTTTGGCAGGCGTGGCATTTTTGGACAGTAGTTATACAATCATTAAATAAAGAAGGCCAGAAGTATCCATCTCGCAAGACATTTTGGGAAGTGGCATACCCGGACATATGACCGCCACATGCTCCAGAGTGGCAGTCATTCAAATCTTTCTCGGCCTCATCAAAGGTGAGACAACAATGTAATATAATGTCAACACGCTGACGATAAAGAGTGTCACCGAGAATGATGTATTGACGGGCTTGATAGAGGATGTGACGACGGTCTATACTAGAGAGTTCTGGTCGAAAAGTTTGATTCTAGAGATAAATGGTAATATCTCCATACCAAGGATCATCAGAACTGATCAGAAAAAGGGATTCGTCAAGTAAGGAATCCTCTGCCACATTTTCTGTCTCGGCGGAGGGAAGGTCACATACTAGTTCGGAAAACACCAAGGATTTCTTGGACTTAGCGCGTTCAAATTCTAAGTCAAATTCCTAGAGAATCACTATCCATTTGGATCATTTTACCCCTAGCAATTGACGTGTAAGAATGTGCTACATAGGGTTGCAATCTGAAATTACAATGGTCTTGCGTAGTAGAATATAGTGACAGAAACGTTGGACATCTTGAACAGCTGCCAAGGCTAGTTTTTCAACATGTAAGTACTTGTCTTCGGTAGTCGTGAGACTCCGACTTAAATAATAAATGACATTTTCATCGTGTAAATCGTCTTCTTGGACTAGAACCATGGCAATGGTCAAGTCTGAAGGAGCGAGATAAAGGAAATAATCTCGACTATAACCGAGCGGGAAAAGTAGTGGGGTACGGGTTAAAGTTAACTTCAAAGCATCGAAGGATTTTTTGGAAGTGGTGTCCCATACAAACTCAGGGCCTTTATTTAATAGTTAAGTAAATCCAAGTGTTAGCTCAACATAATTTGGGATAAAATGACGTAGAAAGTTTGCCTTCCCTTGCAAACTTTGTAGCTAGCGAAGTGAGGAAGGAGGAGGGAGATTGAGGATCGCCTCGACCTTCAAAGGATCTACCTTGATACCTTGACATGACACAATAAAGCCAAGGAGTCAGTCGGAATCCACAAAAAAGACACATTTGTGTGGGTTTAAGCGTATACGATAGAACCGACAGCGAAGGAAAATGGCTCAGAGGTGGGATGGATGATCACTACAATGCATGGAATGAGCTTGTAGGTAATCTAAATATGGTTGTACAATGTGCTTAATATCATGGAAAGCATAAGACATAGCACGTTGAAATGTGGCACCGACATTCTTCAAACCGAAGGGCAGTTTCTGGTAGGCAAAATTTCCCCAAGGACAAATGAAAGTGGTTTTGTGTTGATCTGCGGGTAAGATATTGATTTGATTATATCTAGAGAAACCGTCCATTAAAGAGAATATTTCACTTTCGACGCAATTGTCGATGATTTGGTCAATGAAGGGGGTAGGAAAGTTGTCTTTAGGACAAGCTTTGTTGATATCCCTATAATCAACATAGACACGGATCGTAACTTGTTTCTTCTTAACCAGAACTAGATTGGATATCCAATCAGTCAAAGCCACTGGATAAATAAAGCCAACTTTAAGAAGTTTTTCGACTTCAAGCTTGATAGCAGGTGCTTTACGAGGCTGGACCGGGCGAAGTCGCTGTCAGACGGGTTTAGCATCCGGGTAGGTCTTAATTTTGTGTACAACAATATTATGGTCAATACCTGGCATCTCTTCATAGCTCCATGCGAAGATGTCACGAAAGTATTGAAAAGTGAATTATATGTAACAATCTCATCGGTGGAACATGAAGCTTCGATGTGGACATTTTCGACAACTCCAAGTTTAATAGATATGTCAAGGGGGATGGTGGGTGAAATGTTACTTAAGTTCCCTTCATATAACATATCATGTGTGGATTCAGGAACCGAAGAAATAATGACAATGGTCGATGGAGTCGAGATCCATTGGTAACTCTCGATGGTGTGTTGTTCGAGAAGGAGAATGGAATGATGATGTCCATCATCCTAAGGGGTATCTTCTATCGAAATAACTGACATAATCATCTCATCTGTGGGAAAAATAACGTGGAATGGATCAGGAGACGAATCACTGAGAGAGGGAATAGAAGGGTTAGCCGATTGAATGGCTTGGTAAGCGTATTCAACCAGACTTAAAGGCATCTGGTCATCGTAGCGAAGATAATCACCGGGTGTGGGTACTATCCACAGGTCAGAAGACATAGGATTTTCACGGATGGAGGTGGAGATCATGTTAATTGAGGCAACCAAAGGAGGTGGAACGTTGGGTGGTGGGATTGGAAGCATACCCATCAGAGTGGAATATTTTCGTAGACCCACACCAACATTCTCATACCTAGGGGGTGTCTTTGCAATGCAAGGTATGTTGCTAGAATGTGTATCGGAGTTAAAGAAGGCCAGTTGGTCTATTGTAACAAATTTTCCTTGATGTGGAAAGTGCATGATATGGAAAAGAGTATTGACAACTGCATGCATGGAATCGATCCAGCTACAGCCAAGTAAAAGATTGTAATCGAGAGGTGCGTCAAAGACCTCAACTTCAACGCTGAACGTTTTGCCTTCTAACGTAACAGGAAATGAAGGGAGAACACCGTAGGGTTTAAAGATAGAGACATTAAATCCTTTGAGCGTGTTGTGTGATTCAGTTAAGGGAGGAGAGCTAATGGCTTTCCAGCATGCAATAGACATGACACACATCGAGGCACCCTAGTCAATAATTGTTTTACAATTGTTCTTGTTGGCGAAAACAACTTGTATTTGAAATGCGAGCTGAGGGGGTAACCCTGGAATGTGATCTTCCAAGTCAAAGATTATTAAATTTGTATCCATGGGGTCGATTCCACCGATAGATTTCAACAGTGCCTTCCGTTGTGCAGGACAACTCTGAAGGACTTCGAGGGATGACATTGCAGATGGTGCTTGTGCCAGATATTCTACGATACTATAGTTCTGGGAAGCACACACAGAGGGATTGAAAGCATACTTCCAAACCATGCCCTTAGGAGGAGGAAAAAGGATTGTATCAGGGCTCGATCGTTCGATATGAAGAGGACCGTTGGAAGGTTGAGTTGAGGGAGATTGTTTAACCAATGGAGGTGGTATATCATCAACTTTCTCCTTGGAGGAAGACTAATTTTTGGCATGAGTAGTAAGTGTGATATCATTCTTCTTTGAATCACGGTTACACATAAGTACATAGGAGGTAGTGGAGGAAGATGGTTGATCGTGGATGACCAATTGAGCCTATTGTTGAGAAGGGAAGGGTTGAGACAAGACAACGGGTGTAGGAGATTTTGGGGTCCCTTGGAGGAACTTCGTGACCTCAACGCATCTTGGACAGTCCTCTGTGCAGTGATCATCACCACAGATAAGGAAAGAATAGCGAGGTTTGTGTTTATCCTTATCATTAGCAGGTTGTGACTTGGTCTTTTCGGGTTGTGGATTGTTATTTTTATCCTCCTTATTCCTACCCTTCCCTTTTTTGGATTTATTATTACCAGTAGGAGTCAATTGAATGACATTCACTTCTGAAGTTTTATCAATGGGAGGGGTGGGTGTTGGAGAAGTTTGAACATTAGAAGCATGGGATTTGGGCGTGGTGTGAGAGGCTTGCACAGATTGTGGCTGGGCATGGAAAGTGCCTATCACATCATCGGTAGAATGAAAAGTTGTTGGGGTTGTTGAGGTATTTGTGGTGGTTGTGGTAGAAGGACGAGGTGCGTCAGGGAGCAGATCCTAAAGAGTACCCATTTGTGAATAATAGAGATCAAGATACTGGGCACGAATGATCGCTTGTTCGTTGGTGACAACTCTTCCCATAGAAATGTCTTTAGATATGTCATTCACGAAGGATTTCATGAACGATTGATGCAAGAGCATCGCTCCCAAGCTAGCCACTCAACGCATTCAAGGAAGAGAGGTGCCAACCTTCTCATATTTTGAATTTGAATGTGAAGGGATTTAATATTGTAAGGCTGTTAGAGCCATAGGGTCGTGCCTATACACAAGCTTTAGATGTAGATAGCCTTTAATGGTTGTAAGGCTGAGATCTAGATCCGATCTAGACTAGACAACCATTAATTGTAAATTCAATGTAATTGAATAGATTAGGTAGCTTGGAGGGAAGAGATTGAATATCCCCTCATGTAAAAGATCTTGGATCTTATTTTGAATTAAGATTAGGTAGAAAGAGATAGAGGAGAGGAGAGAAAGAGCTAAGACTCTGTGAAAGTCTGAGCTCAAGAACAATTTTGTACACGCATTTTCATATTAATACATGGGCAGATTTCTTGCATTGACATTTTGTGTGTTTATGTGTTTATGATGAAGTTCTTTGTGTGCTCTTTATATGCTGTAGATGTATGATTAGGTATGCATTTGTAGGGATAGATAGGTTCTGCTATCTATGGGTTCTTTGATTTTAGGTTTGGGGATATTTGAGGCTTCATAGCAAGAGGGTGTGATAGAACACTACGGGTTTTGAGAGCCAGTGCATAGAGTGCATTTCCAATTCTACGGAATTTGGACAAGGATGTGTTAGGAGGGCACACCAACTGAATTAATTGACTCAAAGGAAGATCTCAAGGTTACTGAACACCTTGGAGACAATACTGTGTAGAGGAGAACACAACAGAAGACATAATCAATGTGGGATTTTGGAAGAGCTCTACCAAGCGGGCATTGAGTGGATGCACAGGTTGCATTGAGGAGAATAACTCTGGTTCGAGTTCAGAAGGGGATAGAATCACTGAGGATTCTATAGAGCTCTGCCAGGAGGGCATTGAGCACAGGCACAAAGTGCTGAGGAGGAAATCTATTGTGAGTTCATAGGGAAACATAATCAATGAGGATTCTGGACACTCTGCCAGGAGGGCATTGAGTAGGTGCTAGAGCACAGAAGGAAAGAACTCTTTTAAGTTCTAGAATAGAAGAAGATTCCAAGGAAGGATCTTAGAAAGGTTGCTGAACACCCTGTAGAACCAGTAAGAAGTTTTCTTGAGTAAAGGAGTGCGAGGGGGGCATCATATTCTCCATCTGAGGGAGAAGGAAAAAGGGTTAATTCCTTAGAGGTCGAAGCTATAGGAAAAGATCAGAAGAGATAGCACCTTCATGCATGGAAAGACTCTACAAGGAGCACTGAAGTAGAAGAATCCTTTGAGGATTCAAGAAGAGAAGCTCAGGAAGAGTAGTTCTTTCATGCACATGCCATAACCTAGAGGTTGCAGAGGCTGGAAGGAAGACCCTTTGGAAGATTTGAGTTCGAGGAAGTTCAGGATGGAAAGCATTTTCAAAGACGCAGACACAAGCTGTGAGTACAGGCTTCGTAGTAGAGACAAAGGCCGAGGCCATTGATAAGTTTAGATTCCTCCAAGGATCGGGAAAAAAATAGAGGCTCACAAAGGAGAGCACAATTGTCGTTGGATCAGGCTGAGGACAAGATCTGGACCGTTGAAGTTTCACGTCCAGGAAGCAGCAGGAAGAGAGCGTATAGAAAGAATATATCTGAGATGTCAGATCTCATGCAGATAGCCGATAGCCCTCGGATATTTCAAAAGGAGCATGAGGTTTAAATCCTCGCGAGCAGAGGAGAGAACCCAAAAAAGTCCCGAAATAGTGGACGTATGGGGATTTCGGAGATTTGGAATTCAGGATTCTAGGAATCTCGATGACGAGAGATCAGGGCACTTCATAGTAGAAGTCAAAAAATAAAAAAAGGATCATGGCCATTCATTTGTAGGAGGACACGTGGTGGATATCCAGAATCCCATCGATATTTCAGAGATTTCGGCATATTGGGGTTTCAGATACCGAGGAATCGAGGGCCAAGAGTATCGGTCATGGGAGGACTCACAAAATCGCGAATCCTAAAGTCCCAAAAGAGAACACGCAGTTGAGGTTTTGGGGAAATCCCTGAAAGGAAGGGTATTTCAGTATTTAAAATACTAGGAGGTCGAAGGGTCAAGGAATTTGTGAACCGGGAATCACGGAGTCCCGAAAGCCGAAAACTATGAAAGAACGGTGAGGATACATGGCAATGATCCAGGCATCGAGGAAATTCCTGAAAAGAAACATTTTGGCATTTCAGCTACCAGGAATGCGAGAGGTAAGAGTTTGAAACTCTTGACCCATAGAATCTTGAAAGAATCTGATTCATTGGATCAAGGGAGGCTTTGAGACATTGATCTTGTTTAGAGAAGGGGAACCGAAGGGTTCAGGATTTCTGTACTTTGGTATTTCGGCTAATGGGAGCATGAGAGGACAACGAATATTTGATGAACTGAGAGTCACAAATTCCTGAAACGTGAATTCCTGAAAGTGTTGCGAGAAGGGTAGTGCCGGGTCAGATTTCAGCATGCCAAGTATCGAGATTTTGAAAGTCCCGAAGACAAAGGGTCGAGCATTTCGGCAATTAGAACTCCAGAATCGCGAAAGGAGGAGGAAGCCGGGAACTTTGTGTCGATGAACCCCAAGAGGAATGCGATCATATGGACTAAGGTTATAGCCTAGGGGACTAACCCCGAGTGAAGCCAATTCGACAAATCGGCATTTCGAAGACCGGGAGATCGTGGAGTCAAGGACTCTCGAAATTAGGACTCAAGGAGTCCCAGGACCCAAAATTCCATTTCGGGAAAAGGTCACAGTCGTGTTGAGGTCGTGTGTAGGTGAAAGCTCATGCCTATTGCATGCTTGTGCAGGTGGAGTTTCATGAAGGACCTGTGGATCGAATATTGAGGTTCCGACAGGGATCCGAAGGAGCCACTTCAGCTCGAGGAGGTTTTTGAATGGTCCTGCATTCACACCAAAAGTGGTATCACAGCTTGACTCTGTTTGTATATTTCAAGCAGAGAGAGCAGGAGGGAAAATACTCTGATATACAACAAAGTGGTATTAGAGGCAACTTGCAGAGACAAGCAGAGGAAGGTAGAGTACTGAGACTCTGTGGTGATTGTTTGCAGGTACGCAACAGTCAGGAAGACAGTTGGAGGGCTGTATGAGAAAGATAGAAGCACTCAAAGGTGTAGAGTGACAACAACAGATCTTTCAGGAGGGCAGATAGACAGCGAGAAGAATTACTACTAAAGGTCATGCATGTGGTGGAAAGAAGAACCACCAGTAGCAGAAGAACACTGCGAGAGATGAAGAGCTCGCCGAGATTAGAGCAAGTATGGATGAGATAGCATTGCGGATGTAGCAGAATGCTAATTCAAGATGGGTATAAGAATGGCCCATGAAGATGAAGGTAAAGTGGTTGATTCGGGAATTGGTGTCCTGAAGATAGCAGAAGTTGTTAAAGAGATGGTTGAGGCATGCTGAAAACCTCAACGGACCAGAGGAGAAAATGGTTCAGGTGTGTGAACCAGAGGATGGGAGGAACCTCAGTAGTGAGGATGACATGGGATCAGCTGAAGATATCAAAGACTGCCAAGAGGGCAGAAAATAAATTTCCAATTTCCAGGAGGGCAATGAGATGGGATCCAGGGATCTAATAGACTACCAGGAGGGCAGCAGGAAAATCCCAATTTTCCAGGTGGGCATGGGAACTGGGATGAGGCTATGCGAAAGTCTCATGAACTCGGAGGTGAGTTCATATCAGCAAGGGATGCTAGTAAGTGGAGATTCATGTGGTTTTTCATATCATGTGAATGAATATGATGACAAGTTAAAAACTTGCACCATCCAAGAGGAGGATCATAGGAATCTTCTGATCATTGGTGGAATTGAAATATTCCTTCCACTTAGCTCAGTTGGGGATAAAACTTGTGTTGCAGATGAAACAACAATAGAAGGACAACCAACAGAGACTGTCAGAGAAGAAGAAGTGGAGCAGCCACTGATGACTGCCCAAGCAAAAGAAGGAAATGAGCATTCCAAGGAATGGCTCAAATTTTTCAGCCAGGCAGCTGAAACAGAGACGACTCCAGCATTGGAGCTTGCAATAGAAGAATACGAAAAAGAAGACAACACGATATTTGTTGATCTGTACAAAGAATTTGAAGCCCTGGAGAGAAGGGTGAAGGTGAAGAGATTGCACATCCAACAGGTCAAGTTGGAGGCAGATGAAGGAGGATTCCATTCTGAGGAGCAACTGGAGAGAGATGGAGATACACCAAAAGGAGAACTGGCATAAGTTAAGTTTTCAGAAGAGGAAGCTGAACAACAGTTCAGTGAGGAGACTGTAGAGCTGGAGAATACAACAGAGTGGCCACTTAGTGCCACAAAGGAGGGTAAAGACAACATGGGAGATCATGGTGATCTTCCCATTTGCAGAAATAAATTGCAACAGAGGAGACTGCATGAACAGAGACATCCATTGCAGGAGATGGACAAGGTGATCGATGAGATCATGGAGCTAATGATCAGATCAAAAGAGACTTCCAGCAAGGAGAAACTGAGTAGAAGGGAGACTGTCGAAGAAGCAACAAAGCAACAACAACAACAACAATAGCAACAAAGAGATGGAGCAGAGGAACAAATCCAAAGAGTTGTTTGGGATCCAGGTGGATTTCAACAACCAGGGTGGAGAGATCATGAGGAAGAGCTCATGAATTTTTCACAACAAAGGAGTATGATGCAGGAGCATCTCTCCCAAGCCAGCCACTCAATGCATTCAAGGAAGACAGGCACCAACCTTCTCATATTTTGAATTTGAATGTGAAGGCATTTAATATTGTAAGGCTGCTAGATCCATAGGGTCATGCCTATATGCAGGCTTTAGATGTAGATAGCCTTTAATGGTTGTAAGGCTGAGATCTAGATCTGATCTGGACTAGACAACCATTAATTTTAAATTCAATGTAATTGAATAGAGTAGGTAGCTTGGAGGGAAGAGCTCGAAGAGCCCCTCATGTAAAAGATCTTGGATCTTATTTTGAATTAAGAGTAGGTAGCAAGAGATAGAAGAGAGGAGAGAAAGAGCCAAGACTCTGTGAAATTCTGAGCTCAAGAACACCTTTGTACAGGCCTTTTCATATTAATACATGGGAAGATTTCCTGCATTGAGATTTTGTGTGTTTATGTGTTTATGATGAAGGTCTTTATGTTTTCTTTATATGTTGTAGATGTATGATTAGGTATGAATTTGCAGGGATAGAGAGATTCTGCTATTTGTGGGTTCTTTGATTTCAGGTTTGGGGATCTTTGAGGCTTCATGCCAAGAGGGCATGACAGAGCACCGCGGGTTCTAAGAGCTAGTGCATAGAGTGCATTTCCAATTCTGTGGAATTTGGACAAGGACGTGCTAGGAGGGAACACCAACTGAAATCATTGACTCAGAGGAAGATCCCAAGGTTCCTGAACACCTTGGAGACAAGACTATGTAGAGGAGAACACAACAGAAGATAGAATCACTGCGGGATTCTGGAAGAGCTCTGCCAGGTGGGCATTGAGCGGATGCATGGGTTGCATTGAGGAGAAGAACTCTGGTTCGAGTTCAGAAGGAGATAGAATCACTAAGGATTCTATAGAGATATGCTAGGAGGGCATTGAGCACATGCACAGAGTGTTGAGGAGGAAATCTGCTATGAGTTCATAGGGAAACATAATCACTGAGGATTCTGGACACTCTACCAAGGGGGCATTGAGTAGGTTCTAGAGCACATAAGGAAATAACTCTTTTAACTTTTGGAATAGAAAAGGATTCCAAGGAAGGATCTTCACAAGGTTGTTGAACACCCTGCAGACTCAACAATAAGTTTTCTTGAGTAAAGGAGTGCCAGGGGGGCATCAGATTCTCCATATGAGGGAGAAGGAAAACGGGTTAATTCCTTAGAGGTCGAAGATATAGGAAAAGCTCAGAAGAGATATCCCCTTTGTGTCTGGAAATACTTTGCAAGGAGCATCGAAGTCGAAGAATCCTTTGAGGATTCAAGAAGAGAAGCTCAGGAGGAGTAGTGATTTCATGCACAAGCCATAACCGAGAGGTTGCAGAGGTCGGAAGGAAGACCCTTTGGAAGATTTGAGTTCGAGGAAGCTCAGGAGGGAAAGCGTTTTCAAAGACGCAGACAGAAGTTGTGAATACAGGCTTCGTAGCAGAGACAAAGGCCGAGGCCTTTGATAAGTTCAAATTCCTCCAAGGATCAGGAAAAAAACAGAGGCTTACAAAGGAGAACACAATTGTCGTTGGATCAGGCCGAGGACAAGTTCTGGACCGTTGAAGTTTCACGTCTAGGAAGCAACAGAAAGAGAGCGCATAGAAAGAATAATTCTAAGATGTCAGATCTCATCCAGATAGCCTATAGCCATCAGATCGGTCGAAAGGAGCATGAGGTTTAAATCCTCGCGAGCAGAGGAGAGAACCCGGAAAAGTCCCAAAATAGTGGACGTATTGGGATTTCAGAGATTCAAAATTCGGGATTCCTAGAATCTCGATGACGAGAGATCGGGGCACTTCATAGTAGAAGTTGCAAAATAACAAAAGGATCATAGTCATCCATTTGTAGGAGGACACGTGGTGGATATCTAGAAGCCTATCGAGATTTCGAAGATTTTGGCATACCGGGGTTTCAGATACTGGGGAATCGAGGGTCAAGAGTATCGGTCATGGGAGGACTCGCGAAATCATGAATCCTGAAGTCCTGAAAGAGAACATGCAGTTGAGATTTCGAGGAAATCCCCAAAAGGAAGGGTATTTCGGTATTTCAGATACCGGGAGGTCGAAGGGTCAAGGAATTTGTGTAGCAGGAATCATGGAGTCCTGAAACCCAAAAACTTTGAAAGAACAGGGAGGATATGTGGTAACGATCCAGGCATCGAGGAAATTCTCGAAAAGAAGCATTTTGTCTACCAGGAATGTGAGAGGTAAGAGTTCAAAACTCTTGACCAATAGAATCCCGAAAGAATCTAAGTCGTTGGATCAAGGGAGGCTTTGAGTCGTTGATCTTATTCAGAGAAGGGGAGCCGGAGGGTTCGGGATTTCGGTACTTTGGTATTTCGGCTACCGGGAGCACAAGAGGACAATGAATATTTGATGCACTGAGAGTCACGAAATCCTAAAACGTGAATTCCCAAAAGCGTTGTGAGAAGGGTAGTGCAGGGTCAGATTTTGGCATACTGGGTATCGGGATTTCGTAAGTCCCGAAGACAAAGGATCGAGCATTTCGACAATTAGAACTCGAGAATCGCGAAAGGAGGAGGAAGTCGATCACTTTGCGTCGATGAAACCCAAGATGACTACGGTCATATGAGGGGTGGTCATATGGACTAAGGTTATAGCCCAAGGGACTAACCCCGAGTGAAGCCAATTCGACAAATCAACATTTCGGAGACCGGGAGATCGAGGAGTCAAGCACTCTCGACATCGGGACTCAAGGAATCCCGGGACCTGAAGTTCCATTTCAGGAAATGGTCACAGTCGTCTTGAGGCCGTGTGTAGGTGAAATATTGCACCTGTTGCATGCTTGTGTAGGTGGAGTTTCAAGAAGGACCTATGGATCGAATATTGAGGTTCCGATAGGGATCCGAAGGAGCCGCTTCAGCTTTAGGAGGTTTTTGAACAATCCTGCGTTCACACCAATGATTCTGCCAATAAATGATCGGGAAGATCGAGTTTGATTAGATGTCGTCTTCGTCTCCACTCATGAATGTGATTGGAGATATGAGCGGCTTTACTTTGCTTGAAAGAACTCAAAATCTCAATTCCCATTTCATAATGGATTGGCAAATGGTAGTGAGTGAGGAAATCCATAGCTAGGGTGTTGAAATCGGTGAAGAAGCCTCATGGTAACTCTATATACCACTTCGCAGCTGAACCCATGAGAGTTCGTTGAAAAAGACATAGCCAAATGGAGTCATCCATCAAAGAGTTGGACGAACACCAAAGGTGGAAAGTCATGACATGATTGTTCGGGTCCTCTCCAGGTTTACCATCGACATTAGGAATGTCAGATGGTAGTTTGTCTAGTATGACAAGCCAATGAGGAGAGTGATGAATAGGGTCATTCAAAATTCTAAACAGATCAAGGAGGTCCAAAATGTCCCAAAAGGCTAATTGTCTATTCATGTGAGGGTATTGGTGACTTTGGGGATAAAGTCCCGTCGGTATACCAATAGGACCGTAAGCAGTTTGCATATAATGTGAAGATCCAGGAAAATTCGGTTGTTTTTGTGGTGGCAAGTAGCTCGTGGAGTTGTATTGATTAGGTACATTCCCTTGGAAAGGGATAGTAGATGGAACGTTCAAACCCCAAATGGAATTGGAGGTCTTGGGGTAAGGCTGGCCCGTACTAGGGGGTATGAAAGAGGTGACTTGAGGTTGTTTCCCGCCAGTCGATTGAGTATTACCCTGAGTAAGAAATTTCCATTATTGGGATAAATTTGTTGGGATGTTCTATCCATAGGGTCGGGTGGGTGGGGGTTGTCCTCTGACTGGATTTTGTTTCCCCATTGGGGTTTGACCTCTAAGCGGGTGTTGAAATTGGCCCC
>ML798412.1:131769-162295 GCA_009831015.1 Picea engelmannii
GTCATGAAGTCAAGACAAGAAGGGGCTGGGTTGGGGTGGAAAATTTACGTCGATGACCTTCTTAACGGACTTACACCCTGGTGCAAGCTCCCACACATAATCGTGCATATACCCTCCAAGGAGCCCAAGTGAGTCTGGCCAACGTCGATTCCAGGTACCGTGGAGACTTGCCCCTCCACATTCACCTTGTGTAAGACTCTAATAATATAGGCTACTAAAGTTACTACAAAGAACAGTGATGCCTGGGGAAATAGTCGGCAGTCCGATCCACAAGCAAGGGTAGGCTATCGAGCCCGAAATCAACTTGAGAAGCTTCCACTCATCATTGTGGGTATACCTTCAAGCGACCCCCATAATATGTGCGATCTCTACACTGAGACCAACAAATCAAGGTGAGTAACTCTGCCAATCTCAATGCGACCTCAGGTTTGACCCTTGTGTGAGAAGGGCTTCCCAGGACAAAATGTTCAAATGGATTTGAACACTCCTTATCACAAGATACTATTGTGTGTTTTGGGCTTTGGAGAGTGTGTCTCACTGCCTATTCCAAAGCTCTAGCCTAGCTAATGTTGGTGTAAAAGAGCCCTAAAAAAGTTACTAGTTAAATTTTAGAGTTTCGTAATACTATTAAAGGTTGTTGTTACTCAAGAGCGAGACGGGAATGAAACCAATGTTTTGTAAGACTTTGACCCAATAATGTGTAAATAGAAATGAATGATGCAAACTTTTGTTTGATGAATTCTATCTACAACTGGGAGAAAGTATTTTTCTAGAACAATGCAAACTACGATGTACAATTCCTTTCTTTGAATGTAGTACCAAACAATCATCAACAATGTAATTTCACTATTCGTTCTTTTTCAATGTTTCAAACGCCAATATTTTCTGTATAAATGATTTCTTAAAAGAATGAAAAGACTTCAATTTTTTCCTTTCGAGAAACCAAAACAGAGATGTAACTAAGAAAGGATAAGCAATCAATGAAAATAAAGCACTCAACAAACACCCAAATCGATCTTTCAATGGAAATAAAAAATAAAAATTGACAAGAAAATGTCTCTTCAAATATGAATAAGAAATGTTTTTCTTATCATTAAGCAATCCAGAAGACGTAACCAACCTACAAATCCAAATCCAAACCAAGATCTTTAATCGAGCAAGCACTCGAACGCAAGTCTAGAGATTATATCCTTGTCGATAAAAATAAAAAACAAAGATTGAAAAAAGATCAAAAGAGAGGTATTCGATCTCCGAAACCAATCAAGATCAAGCTAAAAAAATCAAAAGAATTCAAGAACTAGCATTAAAAAATCCTTGTCCAGTTGTCTAAAGAAAAATTGGACAGTAGTAGAGGCCAAAACCTAAACCAAAAAAAAATTTCAAACGTCGCCGCAAGTGGGCAGTATAACACGGTGAGGAAATGGATGATTTCCACAAGCCAGAAACATGCAGGGTGCGGAAATACCGCACTGAAAAAAACCACCAGGGTGCAGGAATGAATGGTTTCTGCAGGCTATCTATAAGGTGCAGTGCGGATGTGTTTGAAAAATCAAGAAATTAAGGGAAAAAGGAAAAACATCTAGGTGGAGTTTTAAACCCAGGGAGAGTGAATGGGTCTCCCAGAGTCTCAGAGATTGATATCAAGTAAAAAGAATAGGTCAAAAGAAAACTGCCAACAAAAAACCACAATCAAGTTGTCATCCCTAGTGGAGTTGCCAATTTTATTATTGGGTAAATCGATAGATGCAGACATGAACTGATCCGCCTAGATCCACCTGGATCTAGAACAAAACAAGATGGAACAAGACGCTTTCCCTAATTTGCAATCATTGAGTTTACTATCCAAAGAGGAATAGATAACATACCTTATGAATTGCTTCCTTATATATTTGTTGTCCCTGCTTCACTCCAGTACTCTTGTAGAATCAAATCAGTGACAACACAAACCAACCAATGTGAAAGCAACAATAGTAGAATTCAACGACAACCTAAACATGTGATCAAGGAGTCATGCAATAAAACACTAATCATTTTATGGGAAAGAGATGTGTCACCATATTATATTAATGAAAAGTATAAGATACAACCGAATCACCTTGATGTCACAAATTCCCTTTTAGTGGTCCTTTGTTCCAACACACACATAAACTTGCTCCGAAATTCGCATGAAGATAATTCACAAAATCTTGATGGACAAAAGGAGGCCTCAAGCATTAGTAAGAGTAGGATCTCCTTCACACAGTCTTCAACCAATTGTTTCATCAATTATCTTCTTAATATTAATTCTTCTTGCTTAAAATTTTCCATGAGAAATCCATGATTGCATAGGAGAAGGTGAAGTGGTTAAAAGGATGAAGATGATCTCACCAAATAGGAGAAACCAGTAGGATCGCAACCACAAGGACGCCACCTCACATTCTAGAAGATTCCCCTTCTAGAAACTTTGTGAAACCTCTTTCTTCTTTTAGCTTTGGAACGTCTCTGCACCCTGCCTATGTAGCAGCTTGCAGAAATCCCACGGGCCAACCATAGAGCAGCCTGCAGAAATGATAGATTTCCACACTGTGTAGTATGAAAAGCCTGGAGACCCTTTCTAAAAAACAGCCTTGTAGAGGAGGAAAGAYGTTTTTTTTCTCAGACAAAAGTTCATGTTGGGAGATTCAACACATGTCTGTGATATCATCATTAGAATGACCAAAATAATGTGTAATAACCCCCTAACTAAATTTCCTTTCCTTCCAATGCAAATTTCATGAAAATTTCTTGAAAATTAAAATCCAATGTTCCCAATTATTGTAACCATTGGAATCCTAGTACGACATCAATACCACCCATGGTTATAGAAATAATTGGACTATTCATTACATATTCCCCCATTGTAAGATTGATCTTATGTAATTTTCCTGAGAAATTGATAGTTCCTCCATTTTCAATCATTACTTGAAACTCTGGCACTGGATATATAAAGCAATTGAGAGCTTTGGCTAATTTATAGTGAATGAAATTATGAGTACTACCAGAATCAATTAGGACTATTACCTTTTTCTTTTTGATATATCCTTCGATCTTGAGGGTTTGAGGAGTGATAATTCCATCCAATGCATTGCATGATATCATGGGAGTCAACTCTTCAGTAGAAATCTCTTCTACGTTTTCATCTTGAGATGGTTCTTGTTCTTCTTTCTCTCCACAATCTATGTAGAATAATTTCTTCTCACCATACTTATGTCCCTTACTGTACTTGTTGTCACAATTAAAGCATAAAACTTTTTCTTTTATTTCCTCCAATTGTTGAGGTGTTTTAGAAGAAGGAACATTATTCTCTCGATAGAAGTTAGGAGTGGTCCTTCTAGTAGCCATATCCATATTTTTACTTTCAACATTTCTCACCACCCTGAATGCATTCTCCAATGATTTGGGTTCCCAAATGTGAACCTCATGTTGAATTTTAACCTTTAAAGTTCCTATGAATACATCAATCAGGTGCTCATTTGGAATATCCATTACCTTTATATTCAATCTTTGGAATTTCTCAATATGTTCTGCAAGTGAACCCTTTTGCTTTAGATTTAACAATTGGCTAAAGAAGGTATTGCTCCTTGTATCCTCATAGTGTGCTATCATTTCTTCTATGAAAATTTTCCAAGTGACAAGTGATTTGCAAGAACAAAGCCATGTATATCACACAAATTGATTGGATTATAAATATAAAGAATCAATTCTTACCTTTTGTTTGTGTGGCACATCATGTATATCAAAGAATTGCTACATTTGAAGTATCCATGTGATTGGATACTTACCATCACACTTCATCATATCGATCTTAGTAAGGTGATTGGTCTTCAACCCAAATTTGGAGTTTCTCCAGTCTTGATTCATCTTCCTTGTGTCCTCATCATGAATTTCATGCGATATATTTTCACTTTCAGGTGGTCTCTCTATTAGGAAATTTTTCAATTCTTCCATGATATCCATTTTTAGACCATCCATCTTAGTATCCATAATTGTCTCCAACTTAACTTCAGTTGAATCCATCATCCCTTGTAGTTCATATTTTGTTAATGTCTTCTTTTGTAAGTCATTTATGTCCCTGCACATTTCTTCACCTTCATCAAGAGTCCAAATAGTACTATCTGAAGGCTTATTTTGTGTAGAATTTCCTTTTTTTGGTGGCATGTTGGCCAAGTATCACTTTTAAACCTTGATTTCGAGGTGGTTTTGCTGGACGATCTTTCTTGTGATGTATCTCCAAAATTTCGAGCCTTATGGATATGAAAATTTTGTTTAGTAGTTCTCTGATATGTATTCTCTGCAATTCCATAGGTCTAATCAAAATTGGATGTGCCAAGTGGAATTTATGGTAACTTCTCCACACCTTCCTTATTTTTGTCCCTTCCAGGAGAGAGTACCTGTAAAGTGTGCCAAGAGAACAATATATGATATTTCATTCTACAAATTGCACCATAAATACTAAAGTCTGTCCACTATCCAATGCAACTAGTCTCACTTAATTTGGATACTCATTGAAGAAGTTATCACTGTTTTACCTGGAACACATGTTTGATACTAGTTAATATGACTAGTCAAATACCCTATATTACACAAGGTGTATCTACAAAATTAGGATGACCCATAAGTTGAAATTTTTATCACAACTACCTTGATAATTTCTATAAATATCCTCTATGTTTCAAGCTTTGAAAGATCAGAATTTTTTTTTTTATAGTGAAAATTCTGTGATGACTAAAGTACTCAACACCTTGAAAAAGAGATGATTTCTGATAATAAGACTCTTTGAGGGGGAGACCTCCTTATACACCACATAAAGTTCCAAATACAAGATGATTCAAAATTAAAAGGTCTCCTTGGTACATATCATAGAATAGGAGGTACAATTACAACTAATGGACCCAATCCGACATAAATAAAATAAAATTACTAATGTAATATACCCCAATTAAGGAGTAATGTGCCACTATTTATGGATTAACACCATTCAACTATGTGAATGTTTCCCTTCACTATCCCATTTTATTTGTTTCTCTTCATACAATGTGACCCATGGTCGCGTTGCCTCCACATTGTAAATAATGAATTTGTTGATGGAATCAATTTCAAAATTCACTGATGTATACAAAAATTCAAAATGAATAGCATGAGATCAAATATATATTATCAACTTAAAGAACAAATTTATTCATGGCATCAAAAATTTTAAATTCTTTGATGTATAAAAGAATTCAAAACAAATAGCATGGGATGAAATATATATTATCAACTTCATTGTAAACAATTTATCTATACTAAATTAACAAAATATAACTGACTTACTCTTTATTAAGCACCTTTTCCCATTTATTTGGAGTTACTCCCCTTTGCTTTTGTCCTCATCTTTATGGTTGACCAAAAAAACTACCCCTTTTGTTTCATCAATTTTCTTGATGTACTCACTAGCATAATAGAACATATACTATGTACCCCTCTTCCATAGAGACCTCGAATGTTTCCCTTTGTCGAATAAAACCCTTCAATTTTTTCATGTACATCTCTAATAAGAACATCCTATGACATGAGAGCATCCCAACTAATTCAACCTCATTAGGTAGGTGAATTAGAAGATGGACTTGCAAGTCCATAAAACTCATGGGCAGTTCCTTCTCAAACATATAAACAATCTCAACTATCTCTCGGCACCACCATGGAATGATGGCCATATGAATTTCCCTTAATGTGATCCAACATACAAATCTAGATCATTTCGATCTGGAATGTCATAGGTCTTGGGGGAAGTCATGGTTCACACAACCACACAAGAGAAAAGGATAATGATACTACAAAATACACACACACGTCATTAATTTCGATAAAATCGAGAGTGCAAAGCATATTTTTACCGACATCAATATAGAACTAGAATAATCATGTATTCAACATCTATACCCTTAGAAGGTTTAGATTTTTATGTGATTTCAACCCTGACAAATTCCCATCCACATTAAAGAAATTCTGTAGAGTCGAACCATATAAAGGAGGTGTATTCACACCCAATATAAAATCCTTCACCATAGAAACATCATCTTTATTCAAAATCCATGGGACATCACCTTCTTTAAAATACAAAGAGGGACCAATCTCTTCTCTAGTTTTGTTTCTTGGCCAATGTCTCTTTACAATATTCGAAGCAATAATATCTCCCTAAAATCCATTGTGTCACTTCCATTCCATGATATGTGCCTCCATAAAGAATATGAAACACTTTTGAATATATGCATAGGATCTAGTAAGTGGCCATTCTTAAGATGCTCCCAATATGGAAGCTCATAAAATACAAATTTCATTTTCATCCTAATGGTAATTTTTTCAACATAGGTGTGAAAAAATTCAAGATCATCGAACATAGTTTCCCCATTTGAATCGAAGAATTTTTCCATTTCCTTCTCTTTCTCTGTGTCATATTCCCCATTCTAATCTGTCAGTGTCATTATTATAGGTCTCCAAGTTCTCTCTGGTTTACCATTGAAAGTAGATAAAACTCTTCTATAAGGGTGGTCTTCTAGGAGGAATACCCTAGAACAATATTACACCAACTTTTGTAGGTCATTGGACCACCTGGCCTTTATAGAAGTTCCATAACATTTACATCCATGATAATACTCTTTTGTTACAAGACCAAAGATGTTAACATATACATACCATGTTAGTGGAAAAAATATAGTTTCACCAACTGAAGTATGCCAAATAAAATTACAGATACAATCAAATCCATGAACATGCTTACGGGAGAAAAATCCTAGTCCTGGATAACTGTGCATGGTGTATGCACATATACCATACAACATAAAAGATCTCTCCATTAGGATGGGTCGTGATACATCATATACATGTATCACCTCCCATAATTTCTTAAATTTATTGCTCAATGGTTGGATGTAGAGATTCATTATCTTCACTTTTCTTGTACCCGAGACTATAAGAGCTAGCATAAGATGTTCATTGTTCATGGACAACCAAGGGGGGGGTATTTTTATTGATCACAACTAGTGTCCAAACATAATAGTTGGTGCTTTGGAGGGAATATGTGTTAACTCCATCCATAGCTATGCTAAATCAGAGGCTCTGTACTTAATCCTTGAATTTATCGGGCCATGTATCCTCTATATGATTCATGGCTATTGAATCTATTGGTATTCACATAACTCATAGCTTACTTCTATGTGAGGCATGCCACCACTACAACATGGCTAATTGTCTGCAACGAAAGAACCTTTGAATCCTTGAAATTATATGAATGTGCATCAATATCTTATGAGGAGAACCATGTGACTTACCCTTGTTTTTTTATTTATGGTACCTATATATCCCACATTCTGGACATATGTATTTGTTTGCATATTTTTCTTTGTATAGAATACAATCATTCATACATGCATGGTATGATATGTACTCAACACCCAACATTTTCAACATTTTTTTTGCCTTTGCCCATCTTTCAGGAAAGGGATTATCACTTGAAAGTACCTTATCTTTGAGTAACCTGCAATTAGTGGGAAATAGAAATTTACATTGTCATTAAACTTGATAAAATCAAACCTTTTATTCCTTCATTGTGTGACAAGGTTACTTAAACATATAGGGGAATTAATGTTAGTTTCCTCAAAAGTGTCGAGAAACACATGTCTGAAATACCATGCATTACTTTCAAGTTGTACAGTAATATTTTTATCCCTATATGAATAGACCTTGCATACCCTTGTACTGGACCAAATAGAGGGGTGGTGGAAGCATATTTTAGGATTTCATCGAAGGTATTTATGACATTAGCTTCATCCCCTATTCCATTTTTCCAGAATGCATCTAAAAACATTCCCTCCATGGACTAGGTTACCCTCAAGAAATCATCCATACCAACATTTATATCATTTCCTTCATCCCCAACATATGAAGAACTAGTGTTACTATCAAGGTTTTGAATTGGTGACTCATGACATAGTGGGAATTGAATAGATGGTTGTTTCAACGATTCTCGATATGATTCCTCTCCAAGATCTTTTCATTTATAAGTAAGTTCATGAATTGACATCATAGTGGGGTGAAACGATAGATGGTGGACATGTCGCTCATCATTATAATCCTGATTGTAAAAATATTGAACATTACATTGATATATTAGTCACAAAATGATTTTAATATGTTCAAACATTATATCAAACACGTATTAGAAGCATGGATATTTTTTTCACAATAATAAACATCAAACCAATCCCTTTATAAAACAAATGTCAAATTAAATAATACATTTACATTATTTTCATTGAAAATCCAAAAATCCAATTACTAAATCATCTTTTTTCTTATGCCCTACGAGGTTGTCTACATAAAAGAGATCAAATTCGCAGTGTAATCTCGTTGACCTAGGCCAATTTTTAGAAGATGGCATGTTAAGTTTGGTAGGGTAAATTAGATGTTCATTTTCATCAAACATGTGCTTGCGATATATTTCTCTTGATAAGATCTTGCGAAATTGTGGGACCACATGAATATCTTAAACATCTGAACTCAATCCTGAATCTTGATCCTGCAAAATTCAATGTAACAATTATTAAATTGCACCTTAATATATAACATAAATTCAATGCGATAAATGAATTATCAATAAAATATAGATGTACTACAATTGTTGTGAGAGAACTTGAAGTAGTTCCAAATATACAGAATGAGGTGATGCTAGAATCTAAAGAATTGACCATTTGATATTAAAAGTATTTTTTTCCCTGCATTTGAGCCAGAACCATCATCTTAGGTATCATAGAACAATTTAACTTCAAAAATAACTTGAAATAATTTTTATAAGTTGACAACACACTCAAAAACTTTTTTTTTTTTCTACAATATCATTGTTTTTTCCTCCCAACTATACAAGAAAACTGAATCTGGATACAAAAAATCTTAAATAGTTGTTTGATCCCTGAAAATATCCTCCTTGAACATAGAAAATGTGAATTTGATGTTCAACCCTTCTATCACTCTCTTCCTCCTTCCCTCCCCTTCTCTCTCTGTATCCCCCCTATCTCTCTCTTGCATCTACCCCTCTCTCCCCTTCACTCTATACCACCCTCCTTCTATCACTCACTGTGTCACATTCCCTATCTCGCACTCTCTCTCCCCCACCGGTTTGGTTTATCATTTAATAATGCACTGGTGCATTTAATTGAGATAAGCATCGAAGACTAACCTCCATTATTATCTTCACAAAGAAAAACCCTTGCAAACTTTATATACAGATATTTTCATTTGCATTGTGGAAGTTTAACTATATTATGTTGCCTTATTTTTTACACACCGCCCTGATACATTATTAATTACAATTTGCACCTATGTGTTTCAAAATGTATAGCACATGGATTGAAACAAATTATAAAAATAACACGCACTTACTATCCTTACTTCCAAATTTATTGCAAAAATAAATTGGTGCATTTTGCATACTGCACTACTCATCCACTCACGACATAATGCACTGAAAAATATAACTTCTGAAAAACATAGTGCACACATTTACCATCAATGCGTCAGAATATACAACAAAAATATGAGCAGGAATTTTAGTTTTTGTGTTTATAAAGGAAAACCATGTACATTGTTTTATTGTTTTCCAAATTTTAGAGAGGATTATGCAATGTAGATTTATTAGCAAATATTTCCGAGTGGGTGGATTTTTTTAAATAGCCTAATTCGAGGGGGAGTACTATAGATCACATAGAAAACTACAGAGGAGAAATTTCAGGTATGTGATTTCATTCTATTAATCATCTTGATCATTCTCCTATTTGATTCAAACAATTTTTAGTGCATTCCCAAACAAAAAAAAGGTTTTGTAGTTACCTTTGGTATTGGAAGCCATAATTTCCTGATTGTTCTTTTGCTTCTTCTATATTTCACACAGAGATTTTTTTTAAGAACAATTTCTTTTTATGGTTTGGTTATTTATATAAGGGTGTTTCCTATAAACTATAATGAAACCACTATTGCATTGGTTCTCAAATTGCCATGTCACTTTCATTTTTTTAGAATGCCTTCGCAGTGACCGGTGCACTCAATACACAGTAAGCACATCAATGCATATTTGTTTATAAACAAAACTTTTTTATTTAAATTCAAAATATTATTAAAAAACCTTTTTATAGTCGGCGGTGCACATTTTACCTAAATATGCACAAGAACACATTGTTTGGAAAGTGCATCGTTGAGTTTAAAATGGAAAAAAAACATTTTTTTTTATATGAAAATCATCATTTCTTAAATTTGTTCACTCCTCAACGATGTGTAATAAATAGCACTTAGGAAGTCATGCTTTTGTTAATTCACGCAAAAAAATGTAAAACATTTCAATCACGCAACAACATTGTAATATTGTATCAATGTGTATATGTATGTGTGACACACCGGTGCTTATAAATATTGTTGACGCCCTTGTTCGAATTATCTTAATATATACACCGAGATATTATTTTTCTAAAAATTAATAACTTTTTATATTTTTTTTCTAGGGAGATTTTAAAAATTTCAAGAAACAAACAAAGGTAAAACAAAGACAGGTTGATAGTGTCCAAAAAAATGTAGAAGAATATGTTAAAAGAAATGAACATAATTTCATCACATGAGGAGTCATCCCAACTACAATGTGCATCAGAGGTATGTAATCACTTATTTATTTGTTTATGTATATTGAATTTAAGTATCGCATGAAATACTAATTTTCAATTGTTTTGTTACAGAAAAGAAAAACAAATAGAATCCATTCATCACATAAGATAGGACAATGAGGAATAAAAGAGTTGATCACAAACTTTGTGAGTATTTATATTTTCGGTCTTTCTTAATATTTCATGTTTGTTGTGATATTTATATTTAAATAATTAATTTACACTTGTCCATGGATGTCTTCTACTAGGTGCTAACATACAACAAGGACCCAACCCATGAATTGATAAACGTTGGGTTAAGTATGGGTTGTGAGTATATGAAGAATGAAAATTTAATTGAACAATTTGTTAGTAGCTATGTTATCTAACTTCCCTTTTTTTATAGTTAATGAAAAAACAAAAAAACTTTATATTGATTATATCGACTACGCTTTGTCATGTAGCTTCGAAAGAATGTGTATTGTTTAAGAAAGACTTGGTGCTAAGGTATGTTTTTTTATTTACACAATCAAATATATTCTACTATATATATATATATATACTTAATACAATTTATTTCTATGTTTGTAGATGGAATATGAAGAGGCGGAACATAAAAAACAAGTTGATCAAGAAAACGTTATGTTAAAAAACCAAAGTACAATATCACCTACAAATGATGAAGAAATGAAGCATGCATGTAGCTTGAGAAATGTCAACATTTCAATTAATAAATAACAATCAATATAATCGAATGATACTAGAAGTTGTATGTTTTGGGTCAATATTTGTCTCTGAAAATCATGGATTTTGTTTATTGTAATTGACATATTGTCTCAATTGCATGAGGACATGTTACAAATAAGTTTAACAATTACAAATTGGTTGCAATTTGATTATTGTACTAGGCCTTTATGTTGTCCCCTTTTGTATGACAATGAGTCTCTTATTCTTATATAATAAAATGAGTTTCTTATTTCATTGCATTGTCAATTGTTGTAAAATATTGCATTCTTGAATAATTAATATGTGGATGATTTACATTTTTACAAAAAATATAGGTTTAATTGGTTGGATAATGCATTAATGCAATCATTATATCAAAATGCAATAACATAAATATAAACAATATTATTACAAAATAAATATGATTTTGCAATAATTAATTGAAACTTTATAAAACACAATGAATTAAAATATACACATATCAGTGCATTGTACTCTTTTCAACTCCCTAGACAATGAATGTCATAATATAAACATATATGCATTTTGAGGAGTCATACACATTGGTATATATTAATTATAATAGTCCGTCGGTACGTACTATTGAGAAAATGCATTTTTTTTGTAAACGATATAGCTTACAATAATATTTATCATTTCAAAATTGTACTGTGTTCATGTTTGAAATATAAATCGAGACACTAAAAATAATTTCCATACTGGTGTGTTACGTTTATTATACACACCGATATTATAAATTTTATTTTTGTACTGATTCATTTACGATATTATACACATCGTTTCATACTAAAAATAATGGTGTAGACATATCGGTACGTACTAATTACAGAAGCACTGGGGTGCATACTATATTAAATGCACCAGTTTTCAGGATAACATGATCACACTAGGGATAACTATAGCTTAATCGAACTAAAGAGGAAAAATCCTAAAGGACACCGGTGTGTCATACAAAAACAACATGTAACCGATGCATGGTAATTATAAGAACATTGATGCTCTGCATATGATGAAAAAGGTGGAGTTGGTGTGAAACAATCATAAATGCACCACAGTGTTTTTTATTATATTAAGATCCAATAAATTTTTATTATATTAATGTACCGATGTGTTTTATTATAGTAACATATTGGCGCGTGTTTGTCAATACTACATTAGTGCATTTTGACAAGAAAAGTAAAAAAAAAAAAACCTCTGCTACAATCCCTGCTAACCTAAATTTTTTCAATTATATAGAACATCTACTAAAACCTCTGCAACCAATATAGGAGGTTGTGGCGAATGTTTTTTTGAAATTTTTTCCAAATTTTGTTACACTAAAAACCTCTGCTAGAAGGTGTTCTCCTTGTAGTGACCCTAACATACCATTTTACAAAATGTATCACTTTTAGATCAACTCAAAAATTCATATTTGATAGCTCGTTCTTCCTTTCTCTCCCTTCTCTTCTTAGACTTTTTTTCAAAACGTATAATATTCCTAGTGTCACACCCCCATATTCTTTTTGAAGATATATCTTGACTTGGCGCACCAAAGTCACCCAACACCTGAGGGTTGTAAGACACCAAGATGTTTTCAGCTCGGTGGTTGGACCAAACCTAGAGTATTTCACCTGGACTACGCCTCTTTCAACCAAGGCCTTCCCATAACTACACCCTAGGCTACTTTGTGATTCAAGTCTCATCACTCGACCCTTAGAAACCAAGGAACCCACACTACTCTTAACTAAACTTGTGTTCTCTTATACTTATGCGATTATAGTATTCTATACTTAGTCATATTAATCCATAAGAATATGAACCCATCTACAATACAAGAGGAGAGACAAATATGGTTGGGCAACACCAACATACCTAACACCCATACAAAACCTCATTATATACAAGATGTTACAATGATGCTCGACTCAATTTACATATAAGAGTCGTTAAAGAGTTATGACATGGTAGCGATAGCCTTCCAAAAAAACCAAGTACAAAATATCCCAAGGTTGGTTGAATTTTCCCCCTTGCGATTATTCGTCATTTACACACCTTGGCTTGCCAATATTGTTTGCGGCTCGGTCCTTCAACGAGCTCAGACTGTAGTGAGTCTCCATCTATAGTCTCACCTATGTTGATACTGCCTTGTCAAAACCCCAAGACACCTTCTTTTACGAACCCATCTTAAAGACTCACCCCAACTCTACTCTCCATTGTAGATTCTACAAGATAACAAGAGTTTCCTTGTGTGACATAACTGTCGGGGAGGAGTTTTCCCTTTTCCACCCAATTTACTGCAGACCTCCCTATGTCCTACTCTACGAGACAAGTTGTCCCCTCCACTCACCTCACTCACCAATAAATAGGTGAGCTCTCCAATCGTTGTGTTGTGGAAGGTCACACCCTTTGGTGAGGTGGGGTGATTTGACTGCAACTGGTTTCTCCATGTGCCTTGATCAACTCGCCGACTACATGTATACCCTTTGTGTCGTCACTAGTACCTCTTACATGAGTGGCCCCAAAACTCACTCTGCCAAGTCGTCCACCCACTCCATTGTTGTGCACCCCAAGTCATATCACAAGTATGAGTCTTGGGGCCACTTGGGCCCACCATGCTCCAATTCATTCATTCTTATAAATAACTTGCTCAATGTGCTCATCTATATTATATGGACTCGATCTTCGGCCGATGTTGTGTGCGCATTCCCATATTCGTTCGACAACCCAAAATTCTACATTTCTAAGGTTGGGTTGAGATGTCGTGCACTCCCTACTTGCAGAAGGCATTACATCCTCCCCAACCAAGAGTCATTCCCATCTCCAAAAACATCCAAAAATCAATTGTCTCCAAACTTTTCCTGAACTTGTACCTCCCTCTACTGCAAACTCCAATTTTCATGCCAACTAAAAACCCCAAATTTCTGTCAAAATAGAAACCTCAAGCTTCCTTGCGAAGTGGAAACCCCAAACTTCCACAACTTATGCAATCATATGAAACACTATTTAATTGCCCAAAGTTGTGTGCAACAAATCTGCTCACTATAGTGGAAGGATATCTCCTCCCTCACTTTGTTTGCAATGGCCAAGATGTCACTTTCATGCTGCAACGATCACACTCTGTTCTAAAGTTGTTTTTGTCTCAAGTGTTGTTTCAACCTCAACCAAAACTTCAAAAACTTCCGAGTGTTAAAATTTCACCTCAACCGATGTCTCTACACACTGCTAGCCTCATGTTCTACATTGGTTGGGTAATTACTCCAACTAACACATCCATTTCTTGAAATTTTCTTCTCCATGGTTGAACATAGTCCTTTTTGTCACATCTTTGTTACTCCATCCGACTCTAAGGACTAAAGAAAGTGTCTACTCTTGCCTCACTACCACTTCCCATGTCCAATCTTCATGGAGGAGAATCTTTGTAATGTCCAAGTGTTTCACCTTGAACCTAATGGCATGACATGTACTCTCGACCCCTTTGACATGTGACACTTTGACTCCACTACCCACCCCATGGCATAGTTAGTCAATCTGCTACAACTCACACAATCTGTGCCACATCCATGTCCGTGAAGAGTCAAAGAATCACCTCGTGAGAACCCCAAGACATCCTACTGTACAAACCCGCATCAAAGACTCAACCCAACTCTTCTCTTAGTCACAAAATCCACAAGGAGGACGAGTTGCTTAGTGTGACTCGGTTCCTTGGGAGGAGCACGCCCTTGTCCACCTAGTTCACCATTGACCTCCCTGTGTCTTACTCTGTCCATGCCTCTATACATATCAAACTAATTGAAATATGGAAATGGAAAAATATAAACCATAAAAAAGTGTTAGAGATAATGCTTCCATTAATGTTGTGTATTGAGTTTAGAGATTGGTTTGAGATTTATTGGAAGTTGTTGAGAAATTCTCTCAACAACTATCTCTATGTTTGGAGATAATTGAATCTGATTCCAACTATATATACCTGTAATATTACATATAATTTGAATAATACATATATTATTTTGTGTGTAAGTCAGCTCTCACAAATTTTAATATGGGACTGGCTTAAATCCCTAGGGGATGGCCAGGAAGATGTGAAATATATGTGAGCGTTGATCCTTGTAGGAGAGTGGATTGTTTGTTTTTTGATTAGTTAATTGTGTGAGTGAATTTCTCTACAAAGAAAGGAATCGCGCGCTAGTGGATATGAACCGTCATCACTTGAAGGCGAAGATTGCTTAACGCGCCTCCAAGATTGCTTGACTCACACAGATTAATTGTTCATGGGCAGCGTAGATCTATTGATGTGTGAATTGTCAATAGAAATTTTGTGGGTGATTATCACGCAGCCTGGGCATAGTTGTATCAGTGGAAAGGAAGCCACGATTCTGCGTGGGAGGTTTAGAAGCCGCGAATCTGCACGTTTCTTACCTGGGAAACCAAGTGGAGGCACCCTTAGATTAAATAGTTTCTACAGTCATTACCGAAGAATCAGAGAGTCAAAGTTGTTATTTTATTGAATCAACAACCCACATATCATATTTAATCAATGGAAATGGAAATGCATCTCAGTTGGAAGAAACCTAACGTCAAGAGAGGCGTTATTCAAAGCGTACCGAAGAATCAGAGAGTCAAAGTTGTTATTTTATTGAATCAACAACCCACATATCATATTTAATCAATGGAAATGCATCTCAGTTGGAAGAAACCTAACGTCAAGAGAGGCGTTATTCAAAGCGTGGACAAAAAGGTGCATCCCATGAAAAGATAATGTATATTAAGTTTAAAAAGAGACACTGAGTGATTAGTTAGTGATAAATAAATTATATATTTTTTAAAACTATTTATCTTATTTTTGGTTTCTTAAAATTTTATATGATAAAGAACCAATCAAAGAACATGGTAACATATTTCAAGCTAGTGTGTGTGGAAGCTCAGACCTTGTCATAAGTTGGTCATTGGTTTGGTTATGTTATGTAGAGATCAAATTGTATGATTGACTACTGAATATATCCAGTATCTAAATCAATTTCCTATATAATTGTCGAAATTTGTTCTTCGAGGGGATTTCACGGATGGTAGTGTATCCATAGGATGATTCAATATCGAGATTGTCTTTCATGAGGTCAAGAAGCATCAGTTCTACAAGTACGTCAATGATGGTCAAAAGCCTTTGTACTTTAAATGAGTCAAGTGGGAAGCTCGAAGATGTGGTGTAGAAAGAGCGTAAATCGTGAGATTGCAGAGTGGTTGATAATGAAAAATATTATGACTTGTAATTTAGTTTTGTAATGTAAGCATTAAAGGAGGTGTTAGAGATAATGCTTTCATTAATGTTGTGTACTCACTTTAGAGATTGGTTTGAGATTTATTGGAAGTTGTTGAGAGATTTTCTCAACAACTATCTCTATGTTTGGAGATAATTGAATCTGATTCATATTATTTTGTGTGTAAGTAAGCTTTCACAAATTTTAATAAAAGGTCTAGCCACTCTTAAATTTTTAATCCTAATCACCCACAATCTCACTTTTGCATGAATGGTGAAATTCTTCCTAAATATTAATAAAAAGGCCTAGCCACTCTTAAATTTTTAAACCTAATCACCCACAATCTCACTTTTGCATGAATGGTCGAATTCTTCCTTCAAAGCAAGGAAGCCTGAAGTTTCCTATGTGCTGCCAACAGTTTCCCTCTTGTAGCAGCTGAAAATGGCCAATTCTAGAATCAAAACTAGGCATTGCAAACCCTCAAAACCTTTTGAAGACAGGGACATTGGAATAGTGAACGGTAAAAACATGTTCAAGTAGGTTGTTGAAAATCTCTTCGGTTTTCTAAATCTATGAAAACTCTGACCATGCTTACCTGAATTTTCCTTGCAATTTGATAGTCAGAAAAGTTTACAAGAGGAGGATTAGATGTCTCCACCTGCACCGTCAATGAACGCTAAGTTGACTAGCAAGAGCAAATCAATTATTTGAAGCCTGATTGACTTTGAATTCTTTCTACGAGTAGGGTTGGCGCTTCAATAACGACTTTATAGTGGAAGGTAATGGGCGCAATCAGGGATAGAATTTGATGCTAAAATTGTTGGGGGCAAATTGCTCATTAAAGTGCGATTTGTCCGTCAAATAAGGTTAGATTTTTATGACAGTTAATAGTCTTCCTTAAAAAACTATGAAAACAAGTAACAGAGTTTTCAAAACCAGTAAATTTGACTGATTGGATTGTTTCGTTTCCAGAAATATAAGTGCTTTCTTAATTAACCTATAAATATATAATTGTTTTGTTTCATTGTAAGAAACTGTTTATTGGTGTCCCTTAATTATGTTGCCTGAAAACATGAAGACAAAATGGTACTTCTGATTTTCCTTCCTGTATTTTCATATGTGCATATTAACAGCTTAGCCTTTGAGATGACTTAGTATTCCATAATAATATATGGATTTTTGATAAAGGGCATTCATATAAATCTTGTTTCAAACCTTTTAAGTATAATTTGTTATTTATTATTATAAATAATCCTAATCCTATTAATCCAGGAAGGGAGTTGGAATTTGACGAGTATATTAATCCAGGAAGGGAGTTGGAATTTGACGAGTAAATTGTCCGTCACAAATAATTGCTCACTATTTACAATTCAAAAATGTCACCGGAGTACGTGTTCGTGTTGAATACGAGAAAGGCAGTCTACCAAACTAATTCCACTTATGTCCTGAAAACAGCAATAATATTATGTTATACAGAATTAATTGATATTTTACTTTTAGATTTTAGATAAATTTAAAGAGTAATTACATTATAATTTTTTTTAATTATTAAAAATAAAACATATCAGAAGGAATATTTATTTTTCATCTCTTTTATATCATAGCATTAAATGCGTTTAAGTTAAATTAAAAAAATATTATACAAATTATTTGTATTTTAATAATATCATTTTGTTAAAAATATAATTTAAAAAAAAGTTGATATATATATATATATATATATATATATATATATATATAATTTGAAGGTGAAGATAGATACTAATTTGGTGTATACTACTTTCTTGTTTGTAGGATAATTGACTCTCTTCTGGTAGCCATTTAATTATTAAAGTTTATGTTTATGAAGATATATATATCCTACTTCCTCTTAATTTGAACAAATGACCCTAAACATATTAATCTATTTATTTTTATTTTGTATTTTTATAAACAAGTCAATTTTTATAAATTTCATCTAACTTTTTATTGAATTTCTGGCAGATACTTAATATGTAATATGTTTTATAAGAAAAAAAAAAACAATTTTTTTTGTTATAATCTTTATAATAAAATAAATAATCCTAAATCTATTTTAAATCAATATTTTTTAAGTATTAAGATAATTATGTTTTTATTTATTTTAATCATCTTTAATGTTTATCATTTCACTCTACACCTCAATATGGAGGAGATGTTCATATAACATAACACATTAAAATTATAATAATATATTAATATATTAAAAAAAAAAAATAAAAAAAATATATATATATTAAATTTTTTAATATTTTAATATATTAATATTTTTTTTTGCTTTAATATTAATGTATTAAACCAGCATAGATTCATTTTAACCTTTGATTTATCTATCTCCTAAAAGAATTAAATCCATTTTAACCTTTTTTTTTAGAATACAAAACTTGAGTAAAGATTAAAGGTTTGGATTGGAGAGATTGGATCCATCTTAGTAATAGATCAAAAATTAAGATAGATTTATACATGTACATAAAAAAGTGTAATTCATACTATTGAAAAAAACATTTATTTCTTAATATTTTGTTACTTTTTATCTATACACTTTTATTTATAAAAAAAATCATTAACTATATATATTATTTAAAATTATACTCTTGTTAAAATTTAAGGAGAAAGTATATATACCAAATAATTATTTTGGATTTCAACTAGTAATGTGCAAGTTAAAAACACAATAAAATTATATTCTTGTTAAAATTAATTTGAGGAAGTATATATACTAGGTAATTGAGCAGGAGTTATTTAAGGGGAGGTTTATCTCAAATTTTCGTAGTATGTCCACTGCCAATCAAAACACTCAAAACAATGACTCGTGGTCGTCATCCTTTGGTTAGTATTTATCAATCTTATCTAGGGGTCCTCTCTTCGCCAACTCTAAACTAGCACAGCCCCTAACTAGCGGCTGGTGAACGTCGAAATAAGGCGGATAAAAAAAACTCAAAATAAATTCAGTAAAAACGTGCCCATGCATGAAAAAAAACTCAAAATAAATTCAGTAAAAACGTGCCCATGCATGAAAAAATTCTCTACATCTCAATCACTTAATTTTCACGATGAAGAATAATTAAACGTGGTAATCATATGATGTTACAGTAATTTTTTAATATGATTAGGTAAATGTTAAAAAGTAAACAGGTTAACGAATGCATTTATAAACGTAAAGAAGTTATCAACAATTAATATGAGCCATTGATTTTGGAGAACGACTAAGAATATGCCAGCACATAACCATCAGATTAAAATTTAAGATTAAAAGATCATTAATTGTACCCATCTCCAATAAGTATACATCTTTGAGCGTAACTAGCTTTCGCGAACACTGCTTTGTATCATGACTCCAATAGCTGGAGAACGAAAGTGAAAACATTTTGCAGAGCAAGAAGAACATGTATGCATTGAAGCACAAGGCCAAGCGCTCAACCGAACACAAGTTTTCATCGCGGCTCAACTTGGCAACGATTTCTTTCGGTTCTTGAGATTGGATAGTGATGGAAATTTCATAACATATATTCAATCAGAAACCCAATTGGGCTCTGATTCAGACATGTTCTCTTTCTACTTTCAGGATATCTGTAAGCTTCTCAATATCTATGGTTCCCTCGGAATTTGCAGCTCGGGAGTGAATTGTAATAACCGAAGATTTCTCCCTCCATGATTCACAATCGAATCCCAAATCGGTTGAGGATTCTTTGATTCTTTGCAATGCAGTTTTAAGTTCGCACGTTTCTTGGATTTTTTGAAATGAAACCCCAAATTCGCCCGTTTCCTGGATTATTTGAAATGAACCCCAAATTCGCCCAGAGATCCTGGATTATTTGCAAGCCCTAAATTCACCCAAGGTTCTGTATTGTTTGCAATGACTATCGGACTCTTCACAATTCAGCCCTAATTTTTTTCAAAGATCATGGAATCAAGGGTTTGATGGCTCAGTTTCACCCACAATACAATGCCATATATACAATGAAGTCCAAAAGGTTTCCATAGGTATTTATTGCTTCATATTTCTTCCAGTCATTATTTCCATATTATTGAAATTATATTTGTTCCTATTGATAATGGGCAGATTTAATAGGGGTTTAGTGCTTAATAAGTTTTCTATGGATAGGATTAAATATGGCTGAAATATTCTTAGTAGTCACACAAAATAAATGGCTGTGATTTCAATCATTAACTTCCTAGCTATTATAAAGACATCAATTTATGTGTTTACTTTTTTACATTTACCTAATCATATTTAAAAATTACTTTGATAGGTAACTGATTGCCACTTAAGTGATTAACAGAAATTAAAATATTAACACCAGATAAATGAAGCCCAACAGTTTATTTGTTAATAGATAATAAAATTTAATATATTCTTTTAAAGATTCATTTCATCTTCTCAGTCTTTCTGCGTTCATCAGCAGCTATTTCGCTGCTGTGCTAGTTTTTAGTATTTAGTAGTGGGTTAATTTTATGAAAATTTTTAGGGTTTCAGCCATGTTTCTAGATTATTAAATTTTTATTTCTTTCCAGTATTTTATAGTGAGTTAAGTTTATGAAAATTTTTATAGTAAAAGAATTTTTAATTATTTTGGGTGAGTTAATTTTATGAATTTTTTTAGTATAGAGTGATTTGGAAGTATTTTAGATTTGATTTGCAGTACATTTTGAAGGTGAGGATGATTAGAAATTCAAGAGAATATTTTATGAAAATTTTTAGGAAGTGAGCCATTGTTTTTTGGAATTTATATTTGTTTCCCCTATTTCATAGTGACTTAATTTAGGGCAGAGGGGTATTTGGATTTATTTTGGAATTGCATTGAGTGATTTTTATATTAACACAAAATATTCAGTGTAATGTAAAAATTCTTTTTAAATGTTCATCTAATTTTATGAGTGGAAAATCTATTGTTATTACAAATAACTTGTCTAAATCATTGAAGGTAAAGTTCAATATAACATATTCAATTTTTTTTTATTGATTTTGAGATTCAAGTACCTAATCATTTCTTTCTACAAATTCTTCTTCTTATAGATAAATCTTTAATAAATTCATTGTGTTTTTTATCATAAAAGTTGTTGTTTGATTAGAGTGTTCTTGGAATTGAGATTTTATGTTTTAAACTGGTTTTTTTTATTCAGAATTGTTTTGTTTATCTAGGTGTCAAAAAAATGCAGTAAGTCGAACCCTTCGTTCACTTTGGCTCATGTTTTTTTCAGCTAAATGACGCTTTAGAAAAAGTCCAGGTAAAAACTAGAAAACCATTGCAGAACAAGAGACTTAGATGAACTCTACATTTAAGATTGAATTCAAAGAAACTATGTTTGGTTTATATTCATTAATTTTGTATTAAACCCTCTTTAGCCCTTCCATCCATTGAATTTCCAAATGAAAAGGATTAGATGGCTACAAAGAGATAAAATAACAATTGATGGTATTGCATAAGCAGTGGGATGAGATGCGCTCTCTGTGAATCTTTTGAAAAGATGAAGGTAGACTTCCTTGTGGTTATAGCCATGTACATAGTACCATTATGAATAATATATAATTTATAGATTTTATTTGAGAGTTTGATTTAAAAGATAATTTTTTTTATTTTATGGTAGGGTAGTTATGAGAATCAAATTAAAGTTGGTTACACTTCTTTACTATGAAGGTGATTATTTCTTTCTGGATTTGATTATATTAGCATAATTTTTTCTTAATTATACTATAAAGCTACTTGTTGCCGCGGTGAGAATTGAACATAAAACCTTCTTTACATATTTCCTTCCATTTACAAGACACTTTCCAGTGTGTATACACTTCTAAAGGCTTCTAAATTTATAAATTGTTAAAGAAATCTTATCTATTTTCTAAATCTAGATATTGTTCTTCTAAATTTTATTCTTCTATAAAACTATATGCACTTGCACTTTTTTCTGGCTACAAAAGAAATGCACGAAATGCATATAAACATAAGTTACAACCATTAATGAATCTATAGGTGAAAGAACTAATCTTTGCAATACTTTTTCCTCTTTGCAACTAAAATAACATTTTAAGTTTCGATGGACACTTGTGTAATTTACAAATATTTTAAGTTTTAATGAATACTTTATCACTGAGTAGTTAATGAATCCTTGACAACTCAAGGGGTGGGAAAACATGGATTTGGATATTGACTCATCACCAAAATTAATTCACATGCATCTTTATATTTAAATTTGTATGTTGATTCATCACCTATTTTGACTTCTCAAATCTCATTAATATCTGACTCAAATTTGTATGTTGTGCACCCGTATCTTTATATTGAATACATTTTTTTAAATTTATATGAAATATGTTGTAGAGATTGTTTCCTGAGTAGGTATTTTATAAAATCACATTAATATTTGGCTCAAATTTGTATGTTGTGCACCCGTATCTTTATATTGAATACATTTTTTTTAATTTATATGAAATATGTTGTAGAGATTCTTTCCTGTAGGTATTTTATAAAATAAATAAATTTTTTTATCATGTTATTTTTATATAGTTTAATAATGCATACATTTTTGTTAAAAGTTTATATATAATATGCAATACATTTTTGTTAAAAGTTTATATATAAATAAGAGGGAGATTCTTTCATAAGTAGGTATTTTATAAAATGAGTAATATTTTTTATCATGTTATTTTTAGATAGTTTAACAATGTTATATATTTTTGTTAAAAAATTATATATAAATGAGAGGTTTTTGGTAGGAAATATACATCAGGATTAAAACTAAAAACTAAAAATTGTTTTAGTTTAAATTAAAAAATAAAAATAAAAGAAAATTTCATTTTAAATTAAATTATTTATTTATCTAATATGTATTCATTTATTCATAAAAATATGAATTAAATGTTTTCAAGTGTTAAATTTAAGTATGTTTAAATTCCATGGTTTTTATTTAAATATAAATTTGTTCAATATGTTGAAATAGATTTAGTTTTCATATGTTGAACATGAAATAGATTTAGTTTTCATAAAAAAAATATCAAATGACACTGTTAATGGAATTTTATCATGTGAAATGTGTTGTTGGATTATTCACATGTTGATGTTATATTTAAATATGTTTAAATTCCATAATTATATATTATAATTTTTTCCTTTAAAAAATAAAATTAAGTTTTATATCCTGACATACCTTACTTTAAAAGCATTTAGAGATTATTTATTATGATTGTAGCAACATTGTAGCTGAATTATTCTTCCATTATGATTAAAATGTTATAATGATGTTGCACCTACATTAAGTTATTTACATGTCAAATCATATTACAAGAATGAATTACATCTATGGACAATGCACAATCATGGCTACCATGTTTATGGTAAAATTGTTGAAGCAATGGTTGTTACATTCATAACATTTTTCTTATTTGAGTACAAAGGACATGCCTTATTTACAATTATTACATCATTGGAGATTCAAATATTTTCATAATTTTGAGAAAACATATGTAAAGTGTTCAACACCCAAATAATTGAAATATATGTATGTGCCATGAACTATCGATGTATTTTGTATTATATAAGTTTTTTTTTATTAGATTTTTTTTTTTTTTTTTAACTTTTTTCTAATTTTGCTATCGTGGAGACTTTTTTTTATATCATGTAACTTTAGAATATGGACATCTTCTTTGCAAAGTTTTTGATTGTTTTGTTACTTATATCTCTACAAAATTGAAGAAACCAAAACCTCAAAATCCTTTGCAAAGTGTTCCATGTGTAAAAAAAAGTATGATATCAATAGATTTCTCTACAATAAAGTTGCTCCAAGTTCATTAATCTAAACTTCACCTCTAATCTAAACTCCACCTCTGTGTGCCTTGAAGAAAAGGTAGGATCATTGTATACACTATATTTGTCATAAATATTTGTGCACATATAGGTTATCCATGGAGCCTTAGGGATAAGCTTAAGATGCCAATTACTCAAAACCATGAAAACATCACTAGAGAAATAAACAATGTTGAGTAACACTATCTTTGACATAGAGATTTGTGCACATATAAACTATACATCTAGCCTTAGGGCTAGACTTAATATGTCAAATACTCAAAACAATAAAAATAGCACTAGAGAGGTAAACAATGTTGAGTGTTGATGCATCATGGACTTGAACTCAAAACCCTATGTCCAAATTAACTAGGATTTTGTTTACAAGGTATTCTACCGCAAGAGTACAAGGAAAATATGAAGCTAAGACAAAATCATCTATGAAATTTGACTAAGACAAATGTCAACCAATTTGCTAGGTTTTTATGATAGGAGAATGCCTTGTGTTTTGAGCCTAATTTAAAAACTATTTTGATGTGTTTTGAGTCTAAATTGAAATGGATCTCGTGACTAGGATTCAATATAAATGTTAATGTATTATGTATTTTGATTCAATATGATTGTTGATGTATTATGTATTTTGAGCTTAAAACAAAAATTGATAGAGGGATTTACAAGAGTGTACATTGAGAACCTTGATAAATACAACTCCAGATGCAGCATTGTCTACCTCGATGGACAAATTATGTTTCTTTTTCCAAATATGTAAAATGAGTATATTACAATTTAATGAATACATTTTCCTATTATTATATATAGTTCTATACTTTTTCAAAAAATTCATAAGGTTGTATAATTATGTGCAAGATTGGCTAACATTTTACAATATTTTATAGTTCATTTAAAGATTTTCCAATATTTTACAAGATTATATAATTGACTAAAATATTTGCGAAAAATTATAAATACATATTATATTATTGATAAAAATAGATTATTTTTCCTATGTATCATGGGGATTAGCCCATTTATTATACATATAAATTTAGGGGGTTTTAAAATCAACCATACTTTCTTCATTTACATGACAAGATTTCTTACATTTTTTTTTGAAAAGGTCGGATTATTTGGTGTGAAAAGATTTCCTATGTTTCTTTTTGAGAAAGGTCACGATTGATTAACATGCCATGTCTTTTTACTAAATTCTTGAACAATAACTTTTCTTTATGATACATATGTTTAGAAATATTTCCTAAAGTTTGATACTTTTGAATGAATCTATTTTCGAACAAAGCCTAAAAATAAAATAAAATAAATTTAATATTGCATATTTTTTCAAAAAAAAAGAGAGTTAATATTGCATATATATTTTTAGAGTTGTTGTTGCAAATTTTAAAGAGTGATTGAGGAGACGTTAAATTGTGGAATATTGTGAGAAGTGTGTCATCTATGTTGTGTGAAAAAATTATATTTAAAGTTTAAAGGTGTGTTCTATTTGAAGGTTTGATTTCACTTTGATTTGACAATAACTTAAAAACATCATTAATGTTGAATAATTTATAAATTTATAAACTACATAATCTAAATTACAAAACATCATCAATATCTAGACTTTATTTGCACTCTACAAACTTCATACTTTATTTTAAAGATTAGAAATTTGAGAATTTAAAAAACATTGCAAATATTGAATATTTTTTTTATCCACCTTAGCCTTTCCCTTCCCAGAGGTATGCTAGTTATTTTGGATTTGAACTAGTATTAGAACCACTCAAATTGTTTATCACTATGACTAACAAAAGATCCAACCCTAACCTTAATAGAATTACCAAAATAGATGTCAGACATAAATCTCCCCAAAGCAAAAGCAGTGGAAGCACAGATTTATCAGATACAAGGGGACGTTTGAGTGCCCCGTATCAAAATCCGCTGCCGAATTCGGATAGAATCCTCCCTAAAAATGCCTGAAACAGAGCGTTCTAACTAGAGATTAGGCCACGCCCGCTACAGGGATTAGCTTTTCGTAAAAAATAAAACCGCCTTTCGTTTGGACAATGTGAAATGTGGACCAGATAGATTTAATCGGGACGAAATGAGTCGAAGATTCTTAGGGGTTGCCAAGGTCATTGTCGTCGATACTTTCGTTTATTTGAATTTTCTGGGTAAATTCTCAAGCCCGTACTAGATTGGCCCACTGACCTCGTGCTGTGAAAGACCAGAGACGGCTCGGTGAGCCGGTGGACAGAAATTCTGAGGCATCATCCGTGAGGAAGTTGACTAAGAAACTCAGAATAGGACGTTCACAGTTGCCGGGAAGGGGGCCCGTTGGACGACGGTAATCGCCTGGAACCCGTCCAGGAATTCCAACTCCAGCCTACTTCCCTTTATTTATAGCTCTTCTTCACATCTCTTCTTTGTCATAGGCGCCCAAGTTTCCCAAATCTCTTCAAAAGGCTTTCCGAGTTTCAGTGGGGCTGCTGAGCTATTTGCAATGGCTAATTTTGATTCGAAAGTCGGCCATTTTGAAGCCGCTATTAAGGCTTTCAGCAAGGAACAGTCCCAGTTGCTGCAGGGGCCAAACAGTTTGCAGCACATGAAGCAGGGGACCAAACCGTTTGAACCTTTGGACTTTCTTGTTTCGGAGGAGGAGTTCGACCATTCATGCACAACTGACGATGCGGGTGATAAGGGCCTTCGTTCGGATCACAATTCTAGTGTGATCCAAACCCATGAACCTCTGCAGACAATGTAAGTGTTAGTTTAAGGTACTCTATTGAAAAATTTATTTGCCTTTTGTATTACTACTCATCTTCATTTAGGATTTTTTTAGCTGCAGAAAGGGAATACAAAATTCGAAGTGGGAGCCTTTTGATATTTATTTGGTCTGAGATGTCTCTATTTAGAGTTCCGTTATGTAAAAGTTTCAGATAATTAATAAATAAGTTTTTGATATGTAAAGTTGATATATGAGCAGGCTGTATATTATAGATTGGAGATTAAGATTAACTTATGCAATCTTTAAATATCTAATAAGTTGAATTCAAATGACATTCCAGTTTAAATGAATCTCTACACCTGATTTTAGTTTCAATAAGTACGATTTTAAAATTGATCTATGAGCAGGCTGTAGACGATATGGCTTTACTCACGAATTGATGGTTATATTATGTATTTGTAGAGCATATGGTTTCACTCATGAATTAATGGTGATATTGTATATTTGAACAGGAGTCCTGAGATTAGCAGCAGGAAGAGAAAGGCCGAACGAGCTCTTAAATATGCCTTTCTGACCAGATCCGAATCTGATATTCTGGAAGACGGTTACAAGTGGCGCAAGTACGGGAAGAAACTTGTGAAGAACAGCCCCAATCCAAGGTGCTTATGTTATACGACGTTTTTTGTTCGAATTAGGTTAAGTACGTCTCGTTACTTGCCATGTCCTGACTGTGTACTCAATTTTTTGGCCGCAGGAACTATTTTAGATGTTCGGATAGCAGCTGTGATGTTAAGAAAACTGTGGAACGTGACGCGCATGATAAGGGAATAGTTATAACTACTTACCTGGGCAAACATAATCATGCGAGTCCATCTGTAATCTACTATGTTGGGTTTCCGCGCCAAACTACCAGCTCGCCAATAGAGGGTTTTTATGAGTGCTTTGAACAACACTAAAACGGATGACAATACGGGGATTACTTAAGAGAGTATATTTCCATTATAGTTGGTGCTGTTTGTAGGGTTTAAGGTTTGGAATTAGGCATTCACTAAGCTCCCAAAAAATTAGAACTTTTAGACTACTCTTTGTATGTTCATGACCAAGTTGTTTATATGTTCATGACCAAGTACAGAAGTAGTTTATTCCATAGTAATTGTTTAACAAAATATTCATGTAACTATTCAGCGTTGTTTCCCGGGAGTTCTGGACTTGGAAAGAAACCCACACTACAATAAATAAAGTATTTTTCACGAACCTTGGGGTTGTAATCGGCGAATCATCAACAAATTTTCAGAATAATTGGATAAGCAAATCTCTTATCTGGTGAGGCATTTCCTGAATTTCTGAATTTCTTCAAAGGAGTTGCAATGTCTATGTCAAGGTCTTTCATTTTAGAGGCGACGAAGAAAGCTTTAAGCACATTCTGGCTTTCTCATCTACTACCTGGCTGATAAACTGCCGGAACAGTGGCTTCATGATCTACGCTCTCTGATCTACTACCCAGCCGATACCTGCCGGAATAGGGGCTTCACGATCTAGAGTGGTAGTAGGTGGAATGGAGAAGGGAGCATCTCCAAAAGTAAATTTGTAAAACTGGGTAGTGACCTCCAGTTCTTTCATTTCCTCTTCACACTCTTGTTTTCCGATCGGGGCCGGTGTGTGCCTTGCCCTCTGCAATCACAGCTAAGAGAGCTTAATACAGAGTTTTATATTTTTGTAACAAAATAATCATGTAACTATCTCAGCTAAGAGAGCTTAATACAGAGCTTTATATTTTTGTCTCCGATTCTCTTTCTTTTCACTGTCACTATCGTTACGTCAGTGTTTACATCAATGTCAAAAGCAGAATGCAGATAGTCAAATTTGCTGTCATTATCTCCAAATCAATCGAGTGTGGACGTTCAAAACTATAAATGTTAAAATATCGTTTGCTAAACATCGGTCAGGTTATAATTCATATAGCATTCTATTCATGTAAGACTTTTCCATATTGAATCAATATCTTTAATATCTTTCATTGGAATCATTCTTTTCAGATTTTATATTGAATCAATATCTTTCATTTGAATTATTATTTTCAGATTTTATATTAACATGTATGTTATATATAACCTTAACCAGTTTTTAATAGTTAAGAATATTATAAAGTAACAAGTTATGTATGTTATATATAACCTTAATCAGTTTTTAATAGTTAAGAATATTATAAAGTAACAAATTATGATGTTTTACTTAATCTTAAAATTAGATTATTATTATAACATTTTTATTTTTATATTTGTTTAATGGTAAAATATATTATAATGGATTTAGAATTAAGTATTTTTTTTTTGAGTTTGTATAGTATGAAATTTTTTTAATAAAATTTATTAAGGTTACATAAAAACTATATATTAAATTAAATATTGTAAAAAATAAAAATCAATTTCTAAATTTTAAAAATGTAATTGATTATTTGAGGATTAGTTAATATTTATGATAACATTAATTTTATATAGTTTTACATATAATTATGAGATTTAACAAGAAAAAAAAACATTTGAGTGTATTTTTTTTAGTCTCTCCCAAAGTGTAGAGCTATTGTTGGAAGTAGGGAACTAAAAACATTGATTTTTGTATAATAAAAAATACTATATATGTCATGATGTGATTGGATAACAAATTGGAGGTCTTATTGCTAGCTTCAATGTTTTATATGTTAGCATATCCAAAGTTTTTGATCATATACGGTCTTTTTTGAATTTTTACTTTTTTCTTGAAATGTTTGGATATCCAAAGTAATAAAAAGTGAGACTTAGTTTTTCCTATGAATATTTTTTTTTTGCATAGTCTCTATTGTTCGATTGATTGTTACTAATTTTTTTTTTATTTTTATAGAGTAATTTAATAATAGTTTTTTCATACTTAACAAACCTGTCGCATTGCATTATTTCTTAAATGTTTACACAACAGTCCTGACAGACTTAAATTTTTACCTAACAGGGCTCACAACCTTACATGTTTACTTAACAAGCATGTTACAGTACATTTTCCTCCGTTTTTTTTACTCAATGTTCTTTGCAGTGAATATGGGAAATATTGTTCTTCAACGACATTAATGGTTCACTGATTCATGCTTGGTCCTTGCTTGTTCACTGATTTCTTGTTTTTATGTTGTTGTTCTTGTTTGGCTGTTGTTTTTGTTGCAGTTTGCACGCATCAGATTATGCAGCCGCGATTGGGACTGGCCTTTTGTCGTTCCTCATTGACGGGTGGGTTTCGATGTCGTGTTTGGATTCCTTTGCTATTTGCAGTTTATAGGTGATAAATTTCACTACTCGGGATTCCCGAGTCAAAATCCTCTTGCAGAACATC
>ML798412.1:198162-231413 GCA_009831015.1 Picea engelmannii
TGGAAAACAACATTCAAGACAAACGAAGGTTTGTACGAATGGCTGGTCATGCCATTTGGTTTGACAAATGTGCCAAGCACATTCATGAGACTGATGAATGAAGTCCTGAGGGAATTCATCGGGAAGTTTGTAGTCGTATATCTGGATGATATATTAATCTACAGTAAGACCAAGGCTGAACATTTGAAACATTTGGCCATTGTGACGAGGAAGCTACAACAGGAGAAGCTGTTGATAAATTTGAAGAAGTGCTCGTTTTTGCGGACAGAGCTCATTTATTTGGGTTTTGTTATCTCAGCGAATGAGTTGAAGATGGATCCTGAGAAGGTGGAAGTAATCAAGAATTGGCCATCACCGAGAAATGTTTTCGAGGTGAGGAGTTTCCATGGTTTGGCTAGTTTCTACAGGAAATTCATCAGGAATTTTAGTGGAATTGGCGCAGTAATGATGGACACCGTAAAAAAACGACATAAAGTTTTTCATTGGACAACAGAGGCTGAGAGGAGCTTCAATCTGTTGAAGCGAAAGATCACAGAGCAACCAATTCTGGTGTTGCCTGATTTTCAGAAGACATTCCAGGTAAAGTGTGATGCCAACGGATATGCTATAGGAGCGGTCTTGAGTCAGGATGACAGACCAGTGGCATATTTCAGCGAGAAACTGGATGAAGCAAAGTTGAAATACTCCACATATGATAAAGAGTTTTATGCCATCATACAGGCATTGAAGAAATGGAGGCATTACTTGATACCCAAGGAATTTGTATTATACAGCGATAATCATGCATTGCAGTTTGTGAGTCAACAGGATAAGTTGAACCAGAAGCATGCAAAGTGGGTAGAGTACATGCAGAATTTCACATTTGTGATCAAACACATTTCAGGGACTGCTAACAAAGTGGCTGATGCTTTGAGCAGGAAATGTTTGTTGCTGCAGGAGTTCAGAGTCAAAACATTGGGTTTTGAAAATATGAAAGACATGTATGCAGGTGATGCAGATTTCAGAGAGGCATACGAGGCAGCTGAGAACCCAGTTCTCAGAGATCGGAGCCCGTGGATAGACTACATGATCCAGTAAGGATTTCTATTTAGAGGCAATCAGCTATGTATTCTGAATTGCTCCATGAGGGAGAATTTGGTGAAGGAAAAGCATAGTGGTGGATTAGCAGGTCATTTTGGACATGACAAAACATTTGCGAAGCTGAGCGAATCGTATTTTTGGCCGGGTATGCGAGCAGATGTTAAAAGATTTGTTGACAGATGCAGGATTTGTCAACATTCAAAGGGCCGAAAGCAGAACGCAGGGTTTTATCAGCCATTACCCATACCTGAGAGGCCATGGGAGGAAATCAGTATGGATTTTGTTCTGGGATTGCCGAGGACACAGAGAGGGGTTGATTCCATCTTTGTGGTGGTGGACAGGTTTTCGAAGATGGCACATTTTATTCCGTGTCAGAAGACCAGCGATGTGACACACATCGCAAACTTGTTTTTTAAAGAAGTCGTCAGACTACATGGATTACCGAGAAGCATAGTCTCGGACAGGGATACGAAATTCATAGGTCATTTTTGGAGGACGCTATGGAAGAAGCTAGGAACTAACTTGGATTTTAGTTCGACTTATCATCCGCAGACAGACGGACAGACTGAGGTGGTCAATAGAAGTCTTGGAGACTTGCTGAGGAGCTTGGTGATAGAGCACCATAGCAGCTGGGACAATGTGTTGCCACAGGCAGAGTTTGCGTACAATGATTCTGTGAATCAGAGTATAGGCAAGAGTCCATTTCAGATTTTATATGGGACACATCCGAGAGGAATATCTGAACTCAGGGAGTCAGAACAGGCTACGACTAGCAGTGCTAGCGCAGAAGAGTTCGCTGAGGCGATGGAAGAACTTCACGCGAAGGTGAAGCAACGACTGCAGGAGTCCAATCAAGAATATAAGCGCAGGGCATATTAGCGTCGGAGACAACTCTAGTTTAAAGTTGGTGACATGGTTCTGGCGCACTTGAGGAAGGAAAGGTTCCCAAGGGGAACATACAACAAGCTCAAGATGAAGAAAATTGGGACCGTGCAGAGTCGTGAATAAATTCGGGGAGAATGCATATGAAATTGAGTTGCCGGATGGCATCGGGATATATCCAATTTTTAATGTTTCGGACTTATACCCATACAGGACTGGAGAAGCAAAAACTGGAACTGAGGAACCAGTGATCCGGTGGCAGAAGTAGTTACCAGTAGCAGAGAAACTGCAGATGGAATACATATTGAATAAGTGACTGGGAAAGAAGACCAGGCGAAAGAAGTACTTTGAGTACCTGGTAAAATGGAAGAATCACCCAGTGGAGGATGCCAGCTGGGAGACAGAAGCAAGGATTCAAAAGCATGGGCACACAGTGCAAGAGCTCATGGACAGGAGCCCATGAAATTTTTTGAGCCGAGGAGTATGATGCAGGAGCATCGCTCACTCATCAAGCGAGCCAACGCGTGGAGCAGAAGAGAACAGCTGGACAACGCCAGCACCAAAATTTTGAAACACCTTGAAACTGTTGCGCAAGACCTTAATGTATTGATTTGAAGAAGCCCACTTGTATTTTAAAGGGGACCTTGAGCCTTTAAGCTCTTGTCCTTAGTAGATAGGAAGACATTTAATAGATTTAATGCTGTTAGATAGGAATTAATTGTAGATTTGATAGTTGTAGAATTCGAGAGGGAAAACGGAATATAGGCACCCTCCTTTGTACATTCTAATAAAAAAAAATTCAGATATTGAGAAACAGGAGCAAGAAGAGAAGAGCAAGCAGAGAACTGGTGAAGAACACCCGTGTAAAGATTGAATTAATAGAAGAGGACCTTTGATTCAATTTCATGGTTTGTGTTGTTTTTCTCTGTGTTGAGATTATGCTCATGAATGTTTTGCTTTCTGTCATGCATTTGCTTTGATATGCTGTGTATGTGGTTTCATAGTTCAATTGAAGCCTGAGAAAGAGGAGAATGAGTTTTGATTGTTTCTTTGTTTGAGCCAAGATATTCCTACATAGAGTGCAGTCGAATTCATCCGCATAGAGTGCGTTGATGAGGCTAGACGGTTAAACCCTTATGCTCAAATTACCCAGAAGTTGACTTGGGTTGATAGAGCTGTGCAGGAGGAGTGCAGGCTGAAATTTAAGTCTCGGTAGCTAACCTGAGCACCGAAAGACAGGGATTACTGTGGCTGTAAGCGCCCAGGATCCGAAGAACTTAACACTTTGAGAACTGTTGGAGGTCGAGTGAAAGAAGCGTGTGAAAATTCTTTGAGGGAGTCGGAGTTGACAAGCTCAGGAGGAATAGTTCCTTCGTGATCCCTGGGATAAGGACCCAGGATAAGGTTCGAGCTAGAAGAAGCTTTGAAATGGAAGAAATCCTCAAGGAGGAGAATCAATGGCCAGGGTTGGCAGGATTGATTCGCGAAGTCCCGCTGACCGTCATATCTGGGAGAAGCTGCAAGGGATTTTGTCCTTAGGCGCAGGAGGAAAGGACCAAAGCCATCGGGATTCGACATATCGGGTTTTCGGGAGGTGAGAGTTTCACATTGGTCGAAATCGCGATGGGCGATTTCCCGATTTAATCGGAGTCGTCGATCATTATAGGGACATGTGGCATCAGATCCCGGAAGGTCGGGATTCAGCACTCGGGGTTTTCAAAGGTAAAGGAAGTGCGAACGGTGAAATCGCGATCCCGCGATTCTCGATAGAAAGGAGAGAGGAGGTGACGTGGCGAGGAGATAGCACACGTGCCATCGGAGTTCGGGGTTCGGAGATTTGCAGTGCAAGTGAATCGTGACATTGCTATCGCCGATTTTCCGATAGGGAAATCCCCGAAACGAACGGGAGCGTTGACTCGTTGACTCATCGGGGTTCGGAGACAATATTTTTGTGTTCGTTGGAATCGCGAATAGCGATTTCCTGATTCGATTGGAGCCGTTGATTGCTGCGGGGACACGTGGTGCGAGATCCCTAGGAGTCGGGATTCGGGACTTGGAGGGTCCTGTGAAACGGTGACTCAAGAATCGCGAATTCTCGAGTCGTGATTTTCCGATTTCCATTTGAAGCGGGGACCACCCGTGTCAGAACGAGAGGACAGGTGGCATCATATCAGAGTTCGGGGTTCGGGGTTTTGATTTGCAAGATAACCGTGCCCGTGAGTTTCGCGATATCGCGAAACCCGATTTCCCGATACATGAAGGGGAGATCGTCGAAAGGGAGACTACTATGGGTATTGAGGACTCCCGAGAGGAGTAGAACGAGTTCTTTAAACTCTTCGGGCCCGAGTGAAAGAAGGTCCTGGTGGAAGCGGTTGGACTGCGAGGGTCTCGACTACACCATTAGAGAAGAGAGACATAAAATATACACAAATAATAGATTGTATTGCACTCATTAATCATAGATACATAACATTTAAATAGGTGTTGTAAGATCCAACTTATTCCACTCTTGGAGGGAGAGGTTGAGAGAATATCTCAACTTCCTCCAGCTAACCAAATCCAATCCCTAAACTCTAGTAGTGGGATTAGGCATTATCTCTAACAGTATATATATCGTCTAGTTGGTAGTATATATAGTCTGATCACCTTAGTATATACACTGAAATATATCTAACTATTTATATATCACCTACAACAGTATTAGCTGGTGGTATATTCACAGTCTAATCATTTTAGTATATACACTTAAATATATCCGAAAGTTTATATATCCCTTGTTTTAGCATACAATGTTACTTAAAAGGTAGTATATTATTAGTTGTTTATTCCATAGTAATTGCTGCAGAATTCAATACTGTTTAACATGTTGTATATTGTTAGCAGTTTATTTCATGGTAGTTTAAAAAATGTAGTTTAAATGTTTGACTTTTTGGAGTTTTTGTGGAAATCTGGTAAAAATTTGTTGAACTTCGGATTCGAGTTATTGAGTCTGTGTAATTAAACTGCCCCAATAATTTTTCAAGATGCTAAATCCATTTATGCATTCAAAAATTCTATTTAAACAACAAAAAATGATAATTTCACCAAAATCTGTTTCCAAAATCTGTTTCCTCTGACTTTAATGTTTAAACAACACTGTTGTGAAACAAAATATTCTATTCAGCGTCATTTCCTGGGAGTTGGACTTCGAAAGAAACCCATACTACAATAAATAAAGTATTTTTCACAAATCGACGGATCATCAACAAATTTTACACTCTTGTTTTCCAATCACCGCCGATGTGCCTTGCCCAATCTCATGTAAGAGAGCTTAATACTGAGCTTTATATTTTTGTCTCTGACTCTCTTTCTTTTCCTTGTCACTATGGCTACGTCAGTGTTTACATCAATGTCAAAAGCAACATGCAGAGAGTCAAATTTGCTATCATTATCCATAAATCAAACAAGTGTGGACCTTCTTTGATTTCCCTTTTCACACTCTTGTTCTCCAATGGCGACCGATTTGCCTTGCCTTATCTCAGGTAAGAGAGCTTAATACTGACCTTTATATTTGTGTCTTTGACTCTGTTTATTTTCATTGTCATTATCGTTGCGTCATGTTTACATCAAAGTCAAAAGTACCAGACAAAATATTTTGGACTAATCTTGGGGGCTGGGGAATACCACCAATACCAAAGAATAAAGTTTAGAAGTCTATATGGGGTTACAAATTGCTCGATCTTGAAATCTTTATGAGTTAATTGTTCTCATAGACTCTAAGATAATCATTAAAGAGCTTTTTGGCTCCAACAAATCCACAAATCAAGCATTTTCTAGTCCCTACTCTCAGATAAGAGCCCTAAAATCTCAATTCAGTAAGATCCAATTCTTCCATATTCTCCTCTCCCAAAACTAAGCAGCTGATCAACAAGCAAAATCAACTAAAAACAAGGAACAAAGCTTTATTTCCACTATTCAAATCGTGTCCCATGTGTGTCTTTCTTAAGAATAAACAAAGGTGGCTATTTCCTCAAAATCGCCTCGGTCCCTGTCTATGTAGCAACCTTGTCATTCTTGGACTTTCCCTTCCACCTCAACTGCTTCTCTCTTCCATCTTGTCTCTCTTGTTTGGACCTCAACACTCATGTGTTTTAGATAGATCGCATTTCATGCCCCCTGACGTGTGGATCTTCCTTTGGCTTCGTGTAGCTTTGATTGTCCCTCCCCTCCTTTCCCACATGCCTCGCTGAAGCACCCTTTATCTTCTGCACGTTTGTTGCGCAGTCCTTCAGCACTCCCTGACGTTTTCCATCACACTCATGGCGTCACCGAAAGTGTTTTCCTCTATGGACGGGTACTTTGGTCCATGGGAACTTCAATTCTCCTATCTTCTCCCACGTCCAAGCAATAAATATTCAACTTATATGTGGATTTTGCATCGTTTTCATCCCCGATAGATGTATTTGCACTCCAGAAAAGAATTTCAGGCCTCTGAGCATCTTTGTTCCCTTCTCACCATGTGGAGAAGATTCATAGCACCATGCTCTTGCTCCTCCCGTGCCATAAAGGATCTATGAGAAAAAAACCGGGATCTAAGAGCTGCGATTAGGGTCTTAGGGGAAAGAATGGGAACACAAATATGATAACTTCAGATGAAGAATCAAGAGATTAGACGTCAAAGTGCAGACCTCCAGAACCAGTTGTAGACTCAAGAACACATGCATAATCAAGATCTAGTAGTCATTCTGCATGGGGTTAATAGAAACACTAGGCATATCAGTATTCTCAGACAAAAATTGGGAAATCCTCTCGATCGTGCTCAGCATCCAGAAACCCCAATTGAGTTTGTTGAATCAAGGCTTCCATCAAATTTTAATTCATAGGCCGCTAATGAATAGTACTAGGACCCTCCAAATCCAACACTGCCACCAGCAACACACAACCCAGAAGGAGGAATTCAACCTCCAACAACAATTCAAGAAACTTTTCAGGCAGATGCAGAAGCAACCAACAATTTCTAACAGGTCCTGTTGATGTTTAGTAAATCTTTGTTTATTTTTCTTTCATATGTATCCATCTTCATATGGCATATTATCAGTTCTTTAGCAAGCAATTTTAAGCTCAAGACTAGAACACACCAAAATTCTCAGTGAGCTCTTTGGTCATAGTTTAATGAATTGTCATATTTTTGCCTCTATGTAAAGTGCATTGGCACAATTTTTTTTTTAATATAAACTTCCATTTGTTCTTGTTAAAAAAAAACGTCAAAAGGATCATGGATAGAGTCAAATTTTTGTTCATGTCATTATCTCTAAATCTAAGTGTGTATGTTCCAAAAGATATGTTAAAATATCATTTTTTACGAAAACGTATGTTAAAATATTATTTGCTACAACATCGCTCATTATACTTCATAGAGCATCATTCATTATAATTCATACTAGCATATCCTGGGAAAGGAAACATCGAAAAAAATTGTATAACATATGTTTTATGATCATCATATTTAGTAACAGAACAAACAATGAAACAAATATAATATAGAGAAGTGAATACTATAGTAAATTGTTTTTCAAGTATATAGAAAAAAAAAATGCTTGGTCCCCAATAGTGATATGCATGAAAACTAGTGCACGCTATCTACTACAAAGGAACATATTCGAGAGTATCACTTTTAGGAATAAACTAAAGCATTTTTAAAATCTTTTCATAAAATATATTTGAAAATCTAAATCATTCTTTAAATTTTTTCGGCCCAATAATCATTCAACAAACAATTGCCACCATGAAAATCACCAGATGTCCTCTTCATGTTCTATACCCATCTTAGTAGTCACAAAAGCTACAATATATCCATAATTTATCGTCACAATCTTCGTTATGAGTCGAGTGATTGACCAAGATAGATTTTATTACATGTGTAGGTAAATATGCTTTTCAACCAACTCCACTACTTTTGATCTCAATTTTCTTGATAGCTTGCTTGACATGAGTCTTTGTTTTTCTCTTCTCTTCGCATTCCTACCTAGCATATCTGCAAAAAAAAGACCGAACACTGTAGTGTAGAATGTAACCATCACTCTAAAATATCATGATAAAATACACAAATCGAATTGAAAAATTATTAAGAACTGCAACACATGAAGCATTACCCTAATAGTGTTAGTGATGCTAGCCAACTTGGAAATCCTTCCTGACAGAAAATACTTTGACCTCGTTGAATCCTCAATACTGTGTAGAGACAAAGTATGGAAATTATTTTAAAATGTAAACGATGTATTTTTGAAAAGGAATAGGTTAAGTAACATCTTCTAAATGCAGTACTTAGTGTTGAATCATTCTAAACTCTAAACCAGACATATAAATCCCATATAATCGAATAAGTTGAAGTAACCATAGATACATCCACTGTGAATTAGTCACTAAGAAATTGACCCATGTTCAAATCCTTGCATTGGTCACCAAGCAACCGACCCATGTTCAAATCCCAACAAGATGATTTTAACGATTGTAATGCGGAAATGGGGTTCGTATCTCCCTACATGGATCAAAAAAGTGTTTATCTTAAGAATCATATATACAAATAATAGGAAATCCTAGGATAAAAGATTACATTACACCATACTTTCTTCAGAGTATTTGGTTCAACCATTCTCCCCTTGTCATCTGGCCAGGAAACCCCTTGGAAAGACCTTAGCCTAACAAGTATGGATACACCATGCTTATTTTGTTTGGAATAATTATGGAGAGCATGTCAAAATCTTCTATGAATCAAACATCTTCCAAACATACTTGAAACTTCAACCACCTAAATTATTAATTGTGGTTGGTTCATGTATGAAGGTTCTTAAAAATGCTAAATAGCATACAAAAGTTGAAACAGAGAAGTACCGAGCTAATCATGTGTGCAAATGAACTTCATTATTATTATAATATCAAGACTCATTTTCTCTCCAACACAAAGTGAAAAAACCATAGTCACTAAAAGACATTTAAGACAATTATGAATTCAAAATGTAATTTATCTAACACAGACACTTCTTATTTAGTGCAAAGAAAGACTATGTAAAAGATATTTATTCATTTTTCAATCTAAATATGTAATGGATCTCTTGACACATTTTAAAATGGTAGATTGTAAGCCATGGGATACTCCTTTTTAGTCTGTAGTTAAGCTGAATAAAACTTGTTAGTTTCCCAAACTCAATGCTACACTTTATTGACAATTGGTCGCTAGTCTTATTTATCTCACTCATAGTCAACCTAACATTTCTTTTGTTGTTAGTATGGTTTATCGGTTTATGCGGGACCTCAGAGAAAGCCACTGGAAAGTTGTCAAAATAATTGTTTGTTATATTCAAGGTACCATTCATCTTGGTATCAAGTATTTTTGAAGTTCAGATTTAATAGTCAGCTTCACCGACTATGATTGGGAAAGCGATAGTAATGATCAGAAGTCCACCTCTGGATATGTACTTTATACTAATAGAAATACCCTAATTATTTTGTATATGTTGATGACCTTGTCATAGCTAGAAATAACATTTATCTCATTCTTAGATTTAAKAAACAAATTGTTGATTCTTTTGATATGATAGATTTTGGTATTTTTCATTATTTTTTGGGTCTTCAAGTATTACCACTATGTGATGGTTTATTCATTTCTCAATATAAATATGTAATGGATCTCTTGACATGTCTTACAATGGTAGATGGTAAGCCCTATACTACTCCTTTTCAGTCTAGAGTTAAGATGAGTAAAACATGTTAGTATCTGAAATTTGGTGCTACACTTTATGGACCACCAGTTGGTAGTCTTATTTAGCTCACTCATAGTCGAGCTGAAATTTATTTTGTTAGTGTGTTTTATCGATTTATGCATGATCCTAGAGAAATCCACTGGAAAGCTATCAAAATAATTGTTCATTATCTTCTCGGTACCATTCATATTGGTATCAAGTATTGTTGAAGTTCAAATTCGTTAGGAAAATCAATCAACTCCGACTGAGCATGCAAAAATGATGATCGAAAGTCCACCTCTGGTGACGTTTGTTTCTTCAGTAATGGACTATTAGTTTGGTGGTGTAAGAAACATAAGGTAGTATCTCTATTACTACATAAGTAGAGTATCATAGCGTTTTTAATGTTGGAACACAGGTAGTATGGATTCACCAACTCTTGGGTGAACTTGGATTTTCTGTAAAGACCTCGACTACACTTTACTATTATAATCAGAGTGCAATTCAAGTTGCTAACAATCCTATTTGTCATAGAAAAATGAATCAAAATTGACTGCATACTCATTATTTGAGACAGTTGGTTCAGGAAAGTTTGTCACACTTGTTTATTGTAGCACATATGATTAGATTCTTGATATCTTTACCAAACCCTTGTCTGAAGCTAAGTTTAACAAGTTGCATACTATGCTTAGGCTTCAAGAATATGTAATTATGGGGGTGTGTCCTTTTGAATTAATTTCACCTCTTGAATCTCCAAAGTCGTGTGCTTATGGGGGGGTGTTGGAACCTTGGGTTCTGATGGTTCATAAAATTTCTCCTAGAATCAGTCAATTTGGTGGTTGACCAATAACTGGAAACAATAGATCAGGTGATCAACTAGAAGCTCACACCATTTCGTTGAGTAGTCGACTAGCCCGTCGATCAGACAATCGACTAGCATTTGAAGACAGTCAGACCATGGATCGACCAAACAAGAAATTGAATATGAGTTAGACACATGGATGGTCGGGTTGAGAATCCTTGATGAGCCGACCAGACATCATGGATTTGACAAAGTCAACTTTAACCATCGACGGTTGTATGTGGACAAGGTCGTCCTGATTCCAAGGAAGTTGGTTAGATCTTGAGGATACAAATAGAAGGCCTGATGGGTCATTATCAATGGTGACATATGTCAATTGTGTTGAAAATGGTACACGTTCAATATTCTTTGTGATGTTCTAATCATAATTCACTATGCTTAAGTGTTTGAACGGTGTCTTTAGACACCACTAACCTTTTCTGAAATTTATCCCTCTTCAATTATATGCAATTCTATTGATTTAGTTCATATTAGGTTACAACCAATCCCTAATGGGGCTCACTCATCTTATGGAAGAATACAAGTAATTCAAATCCAAAATTATAGGACACCGCATTTTTTTTTATAGAGAATAAAAATTAAGCGTAGCCTACTAGTTGAAAAAAGGAGCAATAGGAATACAAACTATCAGAAACTAGATTTATATTTGGTGATGTTGCCTAGAAATCCCTACGTTCATGGTTAGCATCCCTCAATGAGGATTGAATCCAATGTCTTCATGTTCTCGAAGGTACGTATACTTGATCAGGGAATAAATTACAGTACGAGGAGAAAATGCATTACAATCACAACAATAATTATGCATATTTAGAGTAGTGGGATATCTATTATGGGGTTGAAACTTGGCAACACCACATGGTCTGCAAATATTGGCCATAGAAATCTCTAGCAGAGGAAAGCTGAGACAAAATTGGAAACACTTTCCATATAAAACATGAGAAAAGGAGGGTCGAAGGATAGAAATAGCATTGGCAACATTGGTGGAGTTTTTCATGAAGACGAATAATATTAATGAATCATCACCAAGGCAGGAGAAATAACTATGCAGGCATGCATCTAGATTCTTCTGATTTCTAGAAGATATTTCCATTTTCTAATACCGCGAATAAATTTAAAGGGGAAGATAATAAATGTACATGCCACTTTTCACGCAACTAGAGTTATGTAATTTCCAAATACATGGGTAGCTGAAGGAATTGTTTAATGGTAGCTCTTAACTTGTGGTTAGCATTAAGCATCAAATAATTGGTTCTTTGTTGCATCTTGTTTGTTTGATACACACTATTTCTCTAACAAATAATGAAAACTTCCTAATCATTTGACAAAAGGACTTAGTTTAAAAGTTTTTCCCTATTTCTTGCTACATCACTATAATCTTACAATATTATTATTGATGTAATTATAATTTTTGTGGCTTAAAATTCATTTTTGAATGTAGAAATGGATTCGTCACCTTGAAAAACTTTTAAAACACATAAATTGTGAAGATTTAACAACTAAAATCTACAACTTAAACAATTTTTGACCAAATTTCAGAGAAAAATAGTTGGAAAATATAACCAGAAATAGGAAAAAATATAAAACATTTAGATATGCCTAACAAAAGTAGTAACACACTAAAACTTTCATTAGTAATCAAACCGGTGTTAAGGTATTAAATCTTCACACTACATTTAGTGCACATGATGAAGCATATTCACAGCATCTTCAATTTGGTCCACCGTTTTCCAAATCCACATTAAAAGACCATTACTCTGCCACCAAATGATTGTAGATGCCTATCGACATAATAACATCAAAGTAGAAAAATATATCTCTTGCTTCGTCATGAATGTTCTGCAAAATGTTATTAAAACAAAGTGTCTTTGCTTTGTGTTTTATGTCTCACAATGGTAGTTTACTACTTTTGTCTCCCGCTAAGGGAATCGGTCTCACGCTACATAGATTAAAAACACCCATTTTGTAGAATTTTTCGTTGTTGTAGAAGTCTATTGGAACTGTTTATTATCTTGTGAGTAGGGATCAAAATTGATCCCGTCACAACTCATCAATAGGATTCCAACACGTCCCAGAAGTCTCATTAAATATTTTCCTGTAAAAAAAAAAAGTGAATTTTTGTCTTTTCAATTTTTTTTTGGAAATGCAAATCTTAATTCAAAATTTTGTATGAAGGGTAGGATTTTAAAATACACATCATGTAATTTGGGTTCAATCATGCAATGATAATAATGTTGTGGCTCGTCACACCTGTGAGTGCATAGACCGTGACACTCTTGGCTTCCCCCGACCTCTCCTTCACTTGACCAGTACCATAATCCACTTGTAACTTTTTCCAAGTTCTATGATTCTTATTCCCAAGTTAATATGAACCCTAATTGTATCCGTAGTCAAGTCAATCCAAACCCTAAATATATCTGCGGTTGGGCTCATGCTCGAAAACCGTAATTGTAGAAACTTAAAAGAGCATTCATTACAATACATAGCCAACAAAGGTACCCAATGAATGAGAAGAATTGGTGAGTGTGATCATTTGGAGGCCTTGGCGAGTGTGATATTAAACTTAAGAGAGCATTCATTACAATACATAGCCTAACAAAGTTACTCGCAAAGAGGTGTGACGAGGATCCATGAATACCAAATAGTTTTTGCAATATCTACTCGAAAGAATGAATTTTTTACATTAATGATCCGGGACGATCTCCACACAAGGAATTATTATTTTGGATATCATGAAGAAGATCATTAAAATTTTAATTAATGATAAGTGGCAAAGAATAATTAATTAATCATGAATGATTTAATTGTAATAAATGATTAATACTTGAAGTGAGTTGGAAAATCGTATTATTCATTTAATTGTAAAAACGAGAAATTAGTTGTGAGAATCGAACTCACAAATTACTTTCATAATTTCAAGAGGAAATTAGTTTCCTAGTCTTAAGGAGAAAGTTAAGCGTCTCATAAGTTAGTTTGGACTCTTCCTCACTTTATTACAAGTGGAATCATAATCTCAAGAAGGAAATTAAGGGTCTTTCTCATTTTTGTCCTTGGGTAGGTACTAGATCCTAAACTTATGGATCTTGTCTTTTTGGATTATGGAGCTAGGAAAAATGATTTAAACCCCTTTATTGAGAGAAATTGAAAAAGAGATTTTGGAGAGAAACAAGAACGCATGTTTGTGGTTTGTATGTAAGCCCCTTAATTGGGAGAGTTGATCCCCTTATTAGGAGAGTATGTGAGCCCCTACATTGAGAGAATTATGCCCCACATTGGGAGAGCCTTGTTTCCCCTTAATTTGGGAGAAGAGGTAGCCCTTTTCTGTAAAGGAGAATCAACCTCACATTGGGAGAATAAATGAAGCGATTCGTATTCCAGTAGATCCAGAGATGTAGCCATACTAGTGAACTTTCATAATAATGGTGATCTATTGTCGTGTTGTTATTTCATCTCAAGTTTCCTTATGCATGTTTTATTTCCACAATGTTGTTTTATTAAGTGCATTAAGTAATGAATTATGAGACAAACAACATGTTTCACCAAGTTATATTATGGTCTTCATAAGCACTTCAATTTCACCTTTAATGCAATCAAGTTCAATAAAAATAATCTTAAATATGACCTTTACTAGAGTGGCATAGAATCAAGCAAAGATTGGTATCAATGTCACCCCAGTATCATATCAATTACACACATAATCGACTTCCCTAATTGCTCTGTGGAAACTCTTATTGGGTAACAAGACATTTTCTTTGATAGTTGCAGTGATTTTGAAATATGCAGTGACCAACTTCCCATTTTCACTAGCGAAGAATTGTTCTTCCTCCCGAGCCTCCCACTCCCTTCCCTCCCTTCACCCATATTATCTAGATCCAATGCCCCATATACCTTAAACGTCGTACTATGTGACTGATTCGATTAGGGTAATAGGGGGAGGGCTCAAGATTTTTGTTTGGTGAAGGGGAGTTTTAGTAGTGGAAATGATGGATCAAAATCCAAGTTTGCAGTGATTGTTTCAAGTTTAAAATTTGTATTGAAGTAACATAAATTTGTGCTAGTAGCTAATTTGCAGAGAATATACAACGCTTTTAAATCAAAGTCCATTTCTGGTCCAAAATTTGAAAAATTGGTAGAACGACTTTTGTTTACCCCTTTTCCATGTTGAGATATGATTAGAGATTAATCAAAACTTTAACAAGAAACCATCGAAACATTGCATGCATTCATTTCAGTTTTTTTTTGTGACATTAAAAATCCATTTCAAATAAAAAAGTAAAATATGTTCCAAGAAGTTATATTATCTTCTGTAATGAGAGAAATTGATGTTTCGTAAGCTATATCGTTCTGAAACTGTTGATACTCATTTATAGAGCACTTACAGATAATAGAAAATTGTTTTACATCAAAATCTATCTGCTCCAAAAGTTATGAAACTTATGGACAACTAGAAAGAGATTTATTTTCTCTTTTAATTATTAATTACCATACCAAATATTGAATAGGGAGAGAGTTTCAAGACCAATCTAAAATTTCTTTTGGCATTTTTACATATTGATCAACCTTAGCCCAACCCTTTTACATACATAATTTACATATTCAAAACAATGCCAATTTTTTATGCCAAACCTAATGTTTGCACTAAACCACTCAAGATACTAATGGCGTGTGAATCTCAATCCATTCATGGTTTGCAATACACCTTCATTTTATTGCATTGTTATTTGTCTTCCCGTAGGATGCTCATGTCATAAATGAGAAAAATGATGCCCAGAAGCAATGTCTTGTGAAAATTGAACATTTTCGAGTGTCAACCTTAAAGAAGAAGGTGGTCTAAAAATAGGCAACGAAGAAGGCTTGAAGTTTTGTAATATACTTTCATTTATGCACCTCACTATTTCCTCCTGATAGGTTTACAACATTCAATCGCTTCGGTATGAAATTCATATCAATGCTCAATATGTCTAGGCCATTGCATTCCCATCAAGTTGCACAACATCGATTCCTCATTTGGTGTATGTTTTTTCTTACCAAACTTGCACGAGGAATGGTTCTCCTTTGTAACTTTGGGTTTAACTTGTAAATATAAGGAATCATAGAAAAAATTGTTGTAAGAAATATACTTGAAATCAACCAATATCAACATTAGACCCACTTTGTAAATTTAAACTAGAAACAACTCAAATTGTTCATTGAAGAGACAGAAGTACCTTGAAATGAATTTATATGTCTAGCAAGTTCCCAAATAAAAAGCGCCACCACAATAAGCCCCTTGCCATTTTCTGTATCTTCTATATACAAATCATCTTCTTTAAAAACACAAGTCACATTTTTTATATTTTCTAGATAAAAAATATTTCTTATTTTATTTAACACACTTTTTTTTATGAAGTGTGAGCTTAATATATTATTGTTGTCAATTAAATTAAAATATAATTTGTTTAGAAACTTTTCATCATAAAAACACTGCATGATATACAAATTAGAACAAAACCTTCAAATTTAATCACTACTTGTGAACTTTCTTCCTCGACTTTCTTCCTCACTAGTTGTGAACCTTCAAAATTGCCTTGAAACATGACCTTTGCTCTAGTGTTCGGTTGCTGTGTGGCTTTGAGTCCCTTGTTGTTTGTTCCTTGGCGGCTGCGCGACTTGGACTTATTTTGTGGCTTCGAGTCCCTTGCTGTTTGTTCCTCGGCGGCTGCACGAATTGGACTTATTTTATATTTTATACCTTTTCTTTTTCTAAACTTTTGAAACGTATTCTCACGACTTTAAGTTTCTCGAGCCTTTCTCCTTTGTGGAACCCCCTTAAACTTTCCAAATGTACTTCTATAATTTTTTTGAATTTTTCTTCTTCGTGGGACCGTCTCGTGAACAAACGGGTTCATGCATCTTGCCACTCTAATGGATTGAGAGTCCAATTATTAGTGACAATGTAGGCTTTTTCAATATAAATTAAAGTTGTGAAGTATATCATTTTATTATATGATTGATTATGAGGTTGATACCTTGTGATTTTATTTTCAACTCGAATGTTATCCATTTTTTTTTAATAATATCATTACATAAGCTATTACGTTATGAAACGAATAAAATTACACATGTACATATGTTTTTTTATAATACATGTGTTACAAACTTTATCCTCCATCAAATCAAATCAAACGAAGTAGATTATCTTAAAAGAAATCATTCACATAAATAAATCAAAGTGGACAACAATAAAAAAATTTATTCACAATAAGAAAAATTACTGGATGATTTTATTTTATTAGACTACCATAGAATGAAATAAAGGAAATAATTAATTACCAAACAAACTCGTCATAAAAGTATACATGGGTGTTTTCCCAAGTAGTAGAAACCCATTGCACTAAAGTTCAAAGTTACGTAAAGTTATACATTTATGATAATTCTCTCTAGTGATTGATGTTTGTTCAGATAGATTATTTATGTACTTACTAGTCACGTACTTGGTCACTTATTTAACATATATACATATAGAGTAATTGGTGTTTTCCCAAGTTTTTAGTAGAAACCCATTTCATCAAAGTTATATAAAGTTATACATTTATGATAATTTTCTCTAGTGCTTTATGTTTGTTCAAATAGACTACTTATGTACTTAATAGTCACGTCACTTATGAATATATATAATAATTTATATACCATTTATATACCAAAGAAACAACATAAATTCCAATCCATATGATAACAATTAGAAGGTGATACATAATATTCGAGATACAAATATTTTATTACAACTCAGTGTATTCGATGCTTAATTAGATCTATATGTATGGAAATCTAACAATACATACACTAAACTAAGATGCAAAAAATAATCAAATGATATGTGCAATCTTCCAATTAGAATGGGAATATTCTCTTAAATACTCTTTGTATTAAATCATTGTCCATTTTAAGTTTATTAATGTTTTTCAAAGAACTCCGGAACATTATCACTAACTATAAAAGAAAATGGCTCTATTGCTGAGTTAAAGTTTGGCATGGCAGGTAAAGCCTAATGTATTTGGTTTCCCATAAGAATGGGTTTTCATGATTATGTTTTACCATGTAGGTATAAGTTACATAACGATTCCATTAGCGTGGGCATGAAGCTCCTTTGTTTTCTTGCTAGTGTAGTTGTTTTTTTATCATATAAAAAAGTTGCCCAAAAAATAAATTAAGTATGTCATTGGAACATGTCAAGTAAATAGATGTATTTGGTTTATCGGAATAAAGGATGTCATAAGAATCTCAAATTAATGAAGTTTTTTACAAATTTTATTTTGTACTTGCACCACTTATAGTAATATTTGAAGTGTATATAAAAACATATATGAATAATGTAAGTGCAAAATATGAAGAAGCATAAACAATGGAAAAAAGAAAGAGACGAAAAGCATAATATAGTGCATGTAAAAATAGAACTATTTATTGATCTTCCAAAATGGAGAGAGGTTTACCTACCTCTTCAAGGGGGAGCCTCCAATTAAGTAGAGATCCAACCTCCAATACAATAATAATCATTCGCACCCATTACCTAACTTCCTACTTTTATAAATAGTTTCTCACTACTGAAATCCTCACCACTCAAAGTCCCAATAGTAATGAGTACTAATGACCTAGTGGGCCTTGTTCAATAAGGATGACCATTTTACATTAAGTAAACATACATCAACTACCTAGTGGGCCTTATTCACAGAGGATTACCTTGTACTAACTCTAAGTACCACAAAGTAGGGACATTGGGGTAGGACCTTAACATCCCCTCGACATTCAAAAGAATGTTTGTCCTCAAGGCTAGAGATGTGGAAACTATTGCAAAATTATTGTTGGTTCCTAAGTGGCATCTTTGGGTTGCATATCTTTCCATTGTACCAAGATTTCATGGATAATGTGTTAGTGTAGTCAACATTTTCCTTTGTTTTAGTACATCCTTTGACTATAACCAAATGTATCCTTCTTCTTCAAGTTTGGGGGGCTGGCATGAACATAGTTATTTATCGCTACCACTTTATTTAAACACGATATGTAAAATACTATGTGGATCTCATAGTGGGCTAGGAGAGCTAATTGACAGGAAAATTGTACAATGCACTAAAGGATCTAATATGGGCATTGTACTTGGTGCGAGATCCTAGTGGTTCTTTTCCTTGACAAAGGTATTCTTATGGGGCTAGAGATGAAGGAAAACATTAATCCCCTACTTCAAAGTAACACTTTGAGTGATGTGGATTAGCCTATTTCCTCATTTTATTTTGACTCAGGACCAAGTTGTTCTTAAGTGTGAGGAGAATGTCAACTGTGGTGGCAAGATTGATATCCACTTATTGAACATTGGATATGCCTAGTAAGTATGAGACTAAAAAGGGGGATTTTTCCATAGACAACCTCTTAAGGTGACATTTTTGCAACACTATGATAGGTGGTATTGTGCCAACATTCTATAATGAGTAGCCATTGAATCGACTAGCCCTATTGTTCTGATGCAAAAGATATCAAATAAGATTCCAAATACTTATTGACTAGATTTATATAACCTTGCATTTAATGCCCAAAGGGTCTTCACTATTTAACCCTTGTTCCTTGAAAAGTTATCACATTAAACTATGAATATACATATGTCCTTCATCATGATGTCACAAAAAGATGAGCACTTAGCCTATTCACATGTTTTCTAAAATCCATACTGACCTGTGGTGGGAGAGGAATGTAATTTTGTGAACAACCGTGATACTAAAGAAGATTTTGGCTACAAAAGAATACACTCCTTATACCTTAATTCATCGTGATACCAAGTATATCATGTACTAAGATTTGAATCTTCTTATAACTATTGGATGAGTTGAACAACCTTGGCATTAGCTAGCCATTCTTGGCATAATTTTGAAACCAACGTAGCACTAGTAAGGATATGCAAATAAATACCCTTCTTCCTTATATTTTCATGAAAAGGAATTAGTCTCCATGTTTTCTTTACATTTATTATAAATGATCTCATAACCATAGACTAACGTCATGGTGACTAAATTTTGTTTATTTGGTGAAGACAAATGTTTTTCTAAAATGTACTTCAAGCTAGGATGCCCTATCTAGATATGAAAATTCCTCTCAAGTGGATAAGGGTGCCATGTATCCACTCTATGAAGAATGACCATCATTAATTTCTCATATGTAGATTTGCCTTAGTTTTTGTCACATAGAAGTTTATTGGTGAACACTAATAGGCATCCCTCTTATATAAACACAAGATGAATGTCTTAATGAATTTTGTACACAAGACTAGTACACATAGCTTCCTTCAAGTCCTGCTTAACTACATCATTCCATACACATGTATTATTTTTGAGCTAGGAAGTTAATTGATTGGAAATTGTACCATAGATTTGCACAAGTATTTTGTAGTATCCAGTAAGACCAATAGAACCAATACAATATTTTCAATTTCGTTTGGCATGGATAGTATTTCATTTCATTAATGTTTTAGGGTCAATTCACACCCCTTCTCTACCAAAATTGTGACCCAAGTAATCCACTTTAGAAGCAACAAAATTACATTTCGAAGGTTTGATGAAAAAATGGTTATCCTTAAGTAGTTGTAATTCTTATCATCATGTTCCATGTGAGCCTCCCAAGTTTTGATATAAACCAATATAAAATCAAAGAAAAAGAGCACAATTTATGCAGAAAGAAAGGGATGAAAATTATTTTTATGAGTCTCTAAAAGGTGGATGGGGCATTGTGAAGACTATAACACATCACTAGAAGCTCACAATGTCGTTCATGTGTGTCGAATGTCATGTTAGTAATGTCTACTGACTTCATTTGAATTTTGTGATAGCCAAAACTAAGATTCAATTTAGTGAAGCATTGAACACCATGAAGCTCATCCAAGAGGTAGACGATGACAAGAATGGAGACTTTATCTTTGATAGTCAATTTTTTAAGGGAACAAAAGTCTAGATACTTGCACCAATTTCCTTCTTTCATCAAAACCATAATCGTGACTGAGGATGAATTGGATACTACTTATATGTATCACTTCTAACTCCACCAATTCTTGAAATATCTTTCCAATTTTAGTTTTTTGTGCAAAAGGACGTCTATAAGAGTGCACATTAGGTGGTTGACTACCTAGAATCAGTGGTATGTTGATTATGCTCTACATGCAAGGGGGTTAATCCATCGGGTGTTTGAAATACTTGGTGATGTTTATCCAAAACCACAAGTAAATTAGGATGAATTTTCTATAGAGAGTTGTCCATAACATAGATGGCATTGAATTGGGAAATAATACCATATTGACCCTTCTTTGATTGATTTTCCATATGGCGAGAGTTGATGATTTTCTGGTGAACTGGCTTGGAGACCTTTGAGAGTGTATTTATATTTCTCTTTATTAAATCTCATATCTAACTCTTTGAATTCATTTGTAATAGGGCCCAATGTTTGTCTAACTCTTTGAATTCATTTGTAATAGGGCCCAATGTTTACAACAATTGTTCTCTCAAAACTACATCACAACTTCACATTTCAATGGAAAACATGTTAGATTTCACAAAATAATCCCCCAATTAGGGTTTCACATTCTCACACTTACCACTACATTTCATAGTACCACATTGACTATTAGGATTTTAAAATTGTATAGTAAATTTACATAACAATGTGTTTCTTTTGTTACTTAATGTTGTACGAAATTGTCGGTGTTGTCATTATCAACTAAGACAATCACCTTCCCATGCTTGATATATCCAACCAACTTTAAGGTATGTGGTGCTATAATCCCCGACAAAGCACGGAGAGAAATTTTGGGTTCCTCATAAGGATACTCTTAAGTGAGTGCTTCATGAGGAGGAGGTGTAGCTTCCACTAGATCCAATTTAGTCATGCCTTCCTCTAAAATTTCCTTGGATGTTCCCAATGGAGTCATATCTATGATAAGTAAATTATATTCCTTACATTTATTTCCTTAAAATAATCATCACAATGATTGCATAGGTCAATATGTTGGTGTTCTTTATCTTTGTTTGGGGTCAAGTTATGGAATTGATTTGGCTAAAAAGGAGGTGGAGGAGGAAAAAAAGGGGAACATGGTCATGGAGAAAATTTGTATCATTTAATCTATGTTGTGACCACCATCTATCAATTTTAAGCTAGTTGTGATGCCTCCAACCAAGTAGTTGTGGGAGATATATCTACTTGTTCTTTGATCCAACCTTTAGAACAATTATAAAATGCTAATTGAAGAACTCATTAGTCATGACTTCTAGCATGATTACCAGTCTCTTGAAGGCAACAATAAACTTTCCCTTTCTAATAGATTAGCACAACATGGACAACATCCCAAAAGAATGAGTATCAATTTCAAATCTAGCAAAAGTTTCCTTCACAAACTAGTCCCATGTGTAGCATACCCAACATATTCCTTCCTTTAGCGTTGTCACCACTATGAATGCTCCTTGTCCAAATATAACACACCCACTTGGAGTTTTGGTTTTTCATCATTAATACCCTAGAGAGAAACATAATGTTCCATCTGACTCACCAATCACATTGGATCAAAGCCATTAAGATTATTCAAATCTACCTTAGGAAATCTATTCATCATATAATTTTGAGTGTCATCAAAGGATGGTCTGGTGCAATGACAACTATCTACTAAATATTCTTGGTGCACTATCAATAAACCATATTTGATTGTTCCAAAGAGAATATGGTTTTTCAGGTCTTCATGGAATGTTGAATGGAGGTTTTGAATGAGTTATTATATTTTGTCTACCAAGGCGGTGAGTTTATTTGTTTTGTCTTCTAAGCTAGTGAGTTTATTTGTTTTGTCTTCTAAGCTAGTGAGTCAATTTATTTTTTCTTCTAATCTAGTGAGTTTGTTATCGATTCTAGTGGCAATCATAGTGGAAATCATGGGACCACATCAGTACACCCATAGAGTCACTAAAGAGTTACACCAACATGATCAACTCAATATAACAATTATTTTGAGATAGGTCCCTCATTATGGTTTCATGATCAACTCAATATAACAATTATTTTGAGATAGGTCCCTCATTATGGTTTAGGAAGGCTTGGGTCCAAGCTAGGGCATCATCAAGTCATTGTAATGGTTTTTTGTAAATAAAGATTGTTAGCTAGGGCATCATCAAGTTATTGCAATGGTTTTTTGTAAATAAACATTGTTTGATTGGTTTGAAAAGTGGATCGGGCGAGTTAAGAAGGATGAGAAATGAAGAATATCTAGCATAGGAAATCAGAGTCTAATCTGACTTAAAAGGAAACATCTCATAAGTCAAAGGTAAGATGAAAAACAGTTAAGGAAACATCTCATAGGTCAAAGGTAAGATGAAAAACAGTTATACAATTGATGAACATAATGAAAATAGAAGAAAATGACATATACATGAACGGATGAACATAATGAAAATAGAAGAAAATGACATATACATGAACGCATAAGGATTGCAGTCTGCTCATCCTTATACATTCATCAAGAAGATATTCTGGTTGAAATGATATTTCGAATCAAAACCAAGATATCCAGAGACAACTTACAATTTGTAGGCAATATTGTAGGCAATATACAATAGACTCTCTACTTCCATTAGCTCTGAAATTATGTGATGATTAATACATTGTAGTAATCACCATTGACATCAGATAAGAAGACATAAAATACTGTAAATCTGAACTATAAGATAAATACACAGGCTAAAAATTCATCAGCTTGGTGCTATGAGCGTGAAAATGTAGAAAGCAAAATACAGAGTACATTTGCAGGATGAAAATCATACCTCTCCTCTCAATACCCCTCGGGCCTGGCCCCCCTCTTTTTACATTGATAATGATGAAAATAAATAGTAAAATAACCTAGGAGAGGTTACTAACAATCTGGAACAAATATCTTAAAATAAACACAAATATCTGATTTGCTGCAGAAAACTAGGAATTGTTGGTACAATCGAGCAATGACCTTCAAATATGGAGTTGGTTTGACTATTGGTCCCTTGCTTCCAGGTGCCTTACTCTCCAAAAAAATCTTTAGATGCCTGCTTGGGACTGATAAACTAATTTCCAGAATTAGAGTGAACTCGTGGATGCTCTGACACTGGTGATATTTGACCAGTCACCCTCAAAATCTCCAGTGATGGACCCTGATAACAATGTTTTCAAGTATGAGACTGATTTATGCCTAATTTAGAGAGATTGAGAAATATTTATATCCCCTTTCTATCGGGTACTCTGCCTCATATCCGGAGATGATTTTCGATGCTAGTTTCGAGCCTTTGAATAAGAAACTGTTTGATTTTATGCCTAAAATTCTGGAGATGAATCTTTCATATCCTCTATCTACTAGTACTCTGGCACTTATTAAATACCCTTAATGTACATTCATAACCTTCTCCTCGACCTTATAAAGAATCCATATGATGTCTTCTATATATTTTGCATAAATCCTTCGACTAAGGACTGATGATACTTTGGGTTTATAAAAAGTTTTGAAAGAAGTCACCTCCCAAGTATTGGATAACATCATGAACAAACCATTTATCCATCATTTGATACCTTTAAAATTCACTTGTTCCAGCATTATTTGATATCTTGTCCAGGTGACTCTTCAATGTCCTTAGGATAACAAGAGAAGCTCTATTCTCAATGGGAAATCTTCACCAGCACTTGAAGGAAATCATTGTCAACATCTCGGGTATCCTTTTGAGGATCACCACATTCCTTTTGAGGTATCCTTGTAATATTCAGATCCACATCAATGCAATTGTTAATCGAACCACTCTTCAAAAAGCTTAACACACTGGTCACTCAAATGAAAGGCCACAAAATGGACATCAACGCCACTTTCCTCGTTCACCTCCAACTTCACCAAAGAAAATAACCCATTCCTTCAATACACTCTCAGCATGGAACCCCATAGCTTGTTGAATCTCGTCATTCGAGAGAGTATAATATTTATTTCCCTGAGTGATAGTCTGAGTGAAATGAACTCTCTTAATCCCCAACTCAATTATAATGGCCTCCACCCGCTTCTCCTCCTTTTGATCTCTGAATAGGAACAAGCTATCCTCGATACCTTGTTAGGATGAAATTGTTGGGAGCCAGGTTGGACCTCCTCCATGTTTCTCATTATTGCTCGGCATAATACCAAGTGCCATAATCCATTTTAACCAGTAATGACCTGTGAAAATACCATAAGTTTCCCCATTGTTGGATGTGCTGGTTTGACCAAAACCATCTGCAATGAACCACCTACATCCTTTCGAGAAGTACCATGCTAGGCATATCTCACATTATCTTTTCCACGGAATTTTAGTAATCTCAACGTGATTTTGAAATGCCTGCAAACGAGCTTGTACTGAATAACTTGATGGCACACATCAATAAATACCAGCAATGCTTCTAAATGTTGTAACTGTACTAAAACCTGCCAGAAACCTGTTTCTCACAGCTACATATTCATGATCGTCGTTCTCTAATTTAATTAGTTTTTGGAGCTTTGCTGAAACTTTACTTGACATTTGACACTTTAATTTTGAATGTTGGATGTTGATGCTCTGGCTCTCTCCATTCACACTTGAACATATTTGATAACTTGGGCTTGACATCTGGGTGATCAACGAATCTTTGGGAATCTTTTACAATGTTTGTTGGCGATCAAAGAAGCTAACATGAGCTTACCTTTGACATTTGGCGCACATTATTATAACCATCTGTAGAAAACTTGACAACAGAACCTCTTATCTGCGTTGGAGATGGTGCTTTAATGTTAGCATTTTATCTTCTCTAACTTCCTTTGGAGGCGATGTTATTGTATGAGATCTCGGTGCTTTGGTGTCTCAACATTCCTCGATATCTGGATCTAATTTTCTCCTGTTGTCCGGATCATTGCCACTTTGACATTTTTCATTTTATTTTGCATTGTGAAATATCCCACATGCAATGTAGCATCCTTTGCCTCTTTGACATTTTTCATTTTATTTTGCATTGTGAAATATCCCACATGCAATGTAGCATCCTAGAAAGAAGCATTTAAATTTCAAATTATTTTTGTCCCATGTTTGCGCGTTGTGCAGAGTCTTTGGTCCCTTGTGGGATCTAACTTGCGCCTTGTATGAGTGTTGTTGTTTCTTTGGCTCGGGATTTAGGTTGGACATTAAGTTAATCTTGGTGAATTTGGCTGCGACTTGATTAGAGTAAAGATTTATATTAAAAGACCCAATAATTTTTTATTTAAAGTGCCAAACATTCATAACTTAACCACAAAGGCGATGGTGACATGGCCTATATGGATAAAAATGCATTTATATTAAAAAGTCATATAAATAAAATAATCTATATTTAACCCTTTTAATATAAAATTCAAAATCTAAAGTTTTTAAAAAGGTCCATTCCATATAGGATTTTGATTTGATCATGAACATAGAAATCTTGAAATAGGAGATGAAGAATTTGTCAAAATATGAGATTGGTTATTAGAAGAGATTTTGTATTTAGATGAGGATGATCAAAGATAAAGATAAATTTTCAGACTTCATCGTATGGTAGATGGGAGAAATTTAGTAAAGCTGGATGGGAGAAATTTAGTAAAGCTGCAAAGGATAACAGGGTTAGCGAGATTGGTATAATTTTGGAAAAAGTTCAAAAACTTTTGGAGTAGTTATGATGTTTTTTTTGTTCTATAAGAATGATAACATTCTTGCAACGATGTATTAACAATAAGGAAAAGGTTTAATAGGGAATTAAAAGAAATATAATTTCAAATGTTTTATCTCTCTAATATACTAGAGGGTTTCAAAAAATAGTACTCGATTGGTCTTTTAAAATTCTAAGTAAGGAGAATCCACTACCCTTATTTATATTACATGATTTCCTGGTACATGATACTAATCTCCCAAAGTGTTGGTCTCATTGTATTATAGCTATAAATAATTGAAATGATTTCATAGGGGTGGTTTCAAGTATGTCTAGGGTGTTTCCGATGTACCCAAGGGTATGTGGAAGATTGATTTCATGAATAGATTATATATAATGTGGTAAGCTACTCAATAGGTACCATACATGTGTACAATGGTGTCCAATCAAGTTACCCCACTTTTATTCCATTATTGTATGAATCCTAGCTAAAGGTCAACCCTATTGAATGACTATATATATAGAAACTAAAACACATCTTTAGCATAAAATGAGTTCTATGAATTTAGGGTGTGTTTTGACAAAAAAATTCTCTAATGCCACTTGAAGCGAGAGACACAAACCACTTCATTTCTACTTAAATAACAAATACAAATAATTTAAATGCAATGTATGAAGAAGTGTAAACAACATGAAATAAAAGAGAGAAAAACAAGAATATAACATTTGCAAAAATATAACTCTTTATTAATCTGTCAAAAAGGAGCAATTCTAACTTGCCTCTTCGAGGGGGAAACCTTTAATTGAGAAAATATTTAGTACAATAATGATTCTTCAAACCCATTACATAGCTTCTTACCTCTGTAAATAGTTTCTCACTACCCAAATTATCACCACTTGTGGTCCCAACAATAATGAGACTGATTACTACCTAGTGTGCCTTAACCAAAGAGGATAAACACATAATGACTCCTAAGTATGCCTAAAGAAGACAGTTAGGGAAATACCCACTACAAGGAGAGCACCTTCTTGTGGAGTTTTTTACAGAACCTCCCCGAAAAATTCTTCCCTTAGTTGTTTATAATGGAGGTTATCAGTGGAGGTGGGTGACCAGAGGATTTTGCAGAGTTTTTTTTTCGATGCGCCTTTATGGTGAATACATACTGGTGTGCACCTATAACATATGACATCAATGCTTAAATGTTCAAACACACAGTCATTGTTTATAGCGGAGGTGGGCGATCAGAGGTTTTTGCGAAGGTTTTTTTATTGATGTGCCTTTAAAGTATATATGCATTGTTGTGTTCATGAAAAATAAAGCCGCAATGCATCCATGTTCCAGTAGAACCACCATAACTTATAATAAAATTAAATGCACCTAATAAATCACACCAATGTCATTGAACATTATGCCCCAATGCGCCAAACTGTTGTTAAGCACATTGCAATAGGGTAAATAAATAAAAAATTACCAAACCGATTTTCATTGTTACAATGCATCCCGTGATTTCAAATTATCAAGCAAGAACCAATGCCCACCTTTATTCCTAAGATGCACTGTTTCCGATTCTCTACACCAGCTTGGATAACTCCATTGGTGGATTCCACACATTTCAAAATTTTGGAAATTACGACAAATTTTCATTTCCTCTAAATAGTGCAACCGAGGGATGATTTTAAGGATGGAAATTTATTTTAAATTGTAGAAACCTTGGCGAATATTACTAATTCTTCATATCCCAACTATAAAATGTTTGGCAATTTTTTTGTAAAAATATTCAAATTTCTAAAGATTTTATATAGTTTGTGTAAAATTTTGGCGATTTTTAAGGTAAAATAATTTTATTCTATAGAATTTGGGCGAATAATTTTTAGAATGAAGAATATTATTTTGGGAAAAACCATGGATAATTAACCCATGAGAAAAATTTATCCCCTAAAATCATCCTTGGTGCAACCATGACTCCTTAAGACAAAAGAGACCAAGTAAATTATTTATTACCTTCCTATTTGCATTTTCATCCAATCAAAATTACAATTTAACTTGAAATTTCACATTCTTTTCAATTTCGCATGGTGCCCTTGAACAGTTCAGCTCGCCCCGATGCAGTACATATTGTGTTAAGTTCATAGTGAGGACTATCGTTGGTGCATTGCATATATGTATGCACTTGTTTTGTTCTAGAAAGTGCACTGTGATAAATTATTTAAACAACAAAGAGGTGCATCCTTCGAAATGCCCCGAAACCAACACACGATGGGCTTCTACCTGCACCAATACATTTCACTTCATTAACCACACCGCTAGATCAACAATATATAAAATTTAACATAGTGGTACACCAAGTTTAACAAACCGCACTAGGGTGTACCCTAAAAATATCATTGCAACACGTCAATGTTCAAATACGCTGCCATACTTTATAAAATAAAATACATGCATCGAATAAATCGTATTGATGTCATTGAACATTACACACCAATGTGCCTCATTGTCATCAGGTGCACCGCGGTAGGGTAAATAAATAAAAAATTACCAAACTAATTTTCATTATTACAATGCATCTCGTGCTTCCAAACTCTCAAGAAAACACTCATGCTCACCTTTGTTCATAAGATCCCTTAATAATTTTTTATATTAAAAAGGAATATAAATAGAATAATCTATATTTAACCCTTCTAATACAAAATTCAAAATCTAAAGCCATTAAAAAGATCTATTCCATATAGGATTTTGACTTGATCATGAGCATAACAATCTTGATATAGGAGATGAAGACTTTGTCAAAATACGAGACTGGTTATTAGAAGATATTTTTTCTTGAGATGTGTATGATTAAAGATAAATTGTGAGAATTCATTGCATGGTAAATGGGAGAAATTTAGTAAAGCTGCAAAGGATAACGGACTTAGCGAGATTGGTATAATTTTGGCAAAAGTTCAAAATTTTTTGGTGAAGTAGTTATGATGTTTTTTGTATGCTACAAGAATGATAACATTATTGCAACAAGGGACTAACAATAAGGAAAGGGTTTAATAGGGACTTAAAAGAAACATAATTTTAAATGTTTTATCTCTCTAATATACTAGAGGGTTTCAAAAAATAGTATTCGATTGGTCTTTCAAAATTCTAAGTAAAGAAAATCAACTACCCTTATTCATATTACATGATTTCCTAGTACATGATACTAATCTATCGAAGTGTTGATCTCGACATATTATAGCTATAAATGATTGAAAGGATTTCATAGGGGTGGTTTCAAGTATGACTAGGGGGTTTATAATGTACTCGAGGGTACACGGAAGATTGAATTCATGAATAGATTCTATATAATGTGGTAAGTTACTCAATAGGTACCATACATGTGTACAATGTTTTCCAACCAAGTTACCCCACTTTTATTACACGAGTGTATGATTCCTAGCTAAAGGTCAACCTATTGAATGACAAATATATATGTTTATAGAAACTAAAACACATATTTAGCATAAAAAGAGTTCTATGAATTTAGGATGTGTGTTGACACAAAAATGCTCTAATACCACTTGAAGTGAGAGAGACAAACCACTTGAGCTGTACTTAAATAACAAATACAAATAATTTAAATGCAATGTATGAAGAAATGTAAAGAACATGAAATAAAAGAGAGACAAACAAAAATATAACATTTGAAAAAATATAACTCTTTATTAATATGTCAAAATGGAGCAATTGTCACTTGCCTCTTCAAAGGGGAAACCTTTAATTGAGAAAATATTTAATACAATAATGAGATTGATTACTACCTAGTGGGACTTAACCAAAGAGGATAACCACATAATGACTCCTAAGTATGCCTAAAGAGGACAATTAGGGTAATAACCACTAAAAACAGAACACCTTCTTGCAGAGGTTTTTACAGAACCTCCCTAAAAAATTCTTCCCTTAGTTGTTTATAATCGAGGTTATTAGTGGAGGTGAGCGACCATAGGTTTTTACATAGTTTTTTTTTTTCCGGTGTGACTTTATGGTGCATACACACTGGTGCACACCTATAACATATGAAATCGATGCTTAAATGTTCAAAAACATAGTCATTGTTCATAGCAGAGGCAGGCGACCGAAGGTTTTTGTGGAGCTTTTTTTTTATCGATGTGGCTTTAAGGTTTATTCGCATAGGTGCGTTCATGAACAATAAATCCCCAGTGCATCCATGTTCCAGTACCACCACCATAATTTATAATAAAATTTCATGCACCTTATAAATCACACCGGTGTCATTGAACATTATACCCCAATGCACCTAACTGTTGTCAAGCACACAGTGATAGGTAAATAAAAAAATTTACCAAACAGTTTTTCATTCTTACAATGATTCTATGCTTCCAAATTCTCAAGCATGCACCAATGCTCACCTTTCTTCCTAAGATGCCTTGTTTATGATTCTCTATACTAACTTGGATAACTCCATTGGTGGATTCCACACATTTCCAAATTTTGGAAATTACCACGAATTTGTATTTCCTCTAAATGGTGCAACCATGCCTCCTCATGACAAAAGATACCATGCAAATTATTTTTTTCCTTCCTATTTGTATTTGCATCCAATCAGAATTACAATTTAACTTAAAATTTGTCATTTTTTCAATTTTGCATGGTGCCCCTGAATGGTTTGGCTCGCCCCGACATGGTACATACTATGTTAAATTCACAGTGAGAACTGTCGTTGATGCATCACATATATGTATGCATTGGTGTCATTCTAGAAAGTGCACCATGATAAATTACTTTAGAAACAAAGTGGTGCATCCTTCGAAATGCCTCGAAATCGATGCAAAGTGGGTGTCTACCCGCAACCGTACAATTCAATTCATTAACCACACCGCTAGATCAATGATATATAAAATTTAACCTAGTGGTGCACCAAGTTTAACAAACTGCACCAGGGTGTACCCTAAAAATATCATTGCGATACATCAATGTTCAAATACAATACCATACTTTATAAAATAAAATACATGCATCGAATAAATCACACTGATGTCGTTGAACATTACACACCAATGTGCCTCATTGTCATCAGGTGCATGTAACGACCTCCTCGTTACGACAACAACTCTTTAACACGTGCAATTTTTTTTTTTGTTTTTTTTTCTTTGGTTTAAGGTGTGTGCGCGCGTGTAAAAGGAATCGACACACTTGGCTCTACATCGCCACCCGACAACCATCAAGACACAACCACGATGTTCATCACAAAGAAGACTGAAGGCACACAACGAGTAACTGCAAGCAATAAACGACCAAGGACACAAGGCTCACAACGCAAACATTTAACGACACACTGGGTTAGGCACAGTACGATCACAGAGGGAAGAATCCATAGTAGTAGATATTACTATTTCTGCACAGGAAAGCAGGGCGTTTAATCTTAGTTCTCTGCTCCGGAGAGAGAGAAGGTCAGATAGGCTCCTGGCTGACTGCTCAGGCAGAAACTAGTAAACTCTATCAGGTGTGTCACAAGAGTGGAAACCCTACCTTTAAAGGGCCCGAGACTCTTGATACGGCACTGGATTCTTTACACGAAAATATCACACACAGACATAACTCCTAAGGCTACCTGGGGGTGTCTACATCCCACCCGACACAAGCATACCAAGAAACAATGATTACCAACCACTACAACCATAGTCAAAAGGACCATCATGTCCCCTACGGAAGGTGCAAGTTGGAAGAACTCCGACGGTGAACAAACGTGGTTAAGACAAGGTGTTATCTATGACTCCAAAAAGGGGTATTGATTACAGACCAAAACCTCCATTTAAATTTCAATAATCAACGAGTTACCCAACCGCCCTGTGGACACAAGGTAAAATCAATGATTGCTAAATCTCATCACTAACTCATAACAACTGATTGTACTTAGTTCAAGTATTTCATTATAAGTTAACAACCCAACAAATCTCAACAACGTTATCATAACAACATTATGCTACTAATAAGTTAACTCCGCCATTAACATCATGTTAACATTATCCTAACACATCACATCTTATGCCCTAAAATTAATTTAACATTAACATAACCCATCCCATCTCATATCATGATGACTTTGCAATTTAAAATATCAATAACCTTACCGTAAATGAATCAACATTATATTTACACTACCATAATCTTGCCAATGAATTGATAGTAAAAAGAACTCATTACAATAGCATTCAATTGCATATTGCTAAACCCTTTTTGACGTTAATTACAACAAATTTAGTTACAGTACTGCCACGTAACCATATCATCACTAATTATGGTAAATAACATACAACTAAATACAAAGAATTTTACACTTTAAATCATCTTCTGTTCATCCTGTTATCACCCCATAAATTATGGGAATCAACTTATGACTTGGATATTATGGATATTATCTGTATCTAGTGTTTTTATTGGAAACTGATTTTTCATTTTAAAGAAAGAAAAAAGAAAAAGAAAAAGAAAGAAAAAGAAAAGAGGGCATAAAATAATTGAAACAAAAGCCCCATGCAGTAATGGTAACTTGGTCATACCTTTCAAGCATGACCAAGTTCTTTTAAATTTTCAATGTTGATAGGTTAGTGAATAAATCTGACCAGAATGTCTAATCCTGGTCAGATATCCCTTAGGTTATATTAGTGAATAAATTTGACCAGACTGTCTAATCCTGGTCAAATAGCCCTTAGGTAGAGTAATTTCTTAACCCAACAGTTTAATCTGGGTTAATTGCCCTAGGGAGATAGGATTAGCATGTAGGTTAGTTGTTTCATTTGTTTCACCCCCCATGAAAACAGATTAATAAAGATGTTACACCATGTCCCAAAGGCCTAAGAATAGTTTGTTCAAAACCCCATGGTGGTATCTCTTTGAAATTTGAAAAAAAAAACCATAAAATGCTTTATCCTAAGTTTTTCCCCGAGTTCATGTTTCTCCACTCATGATTTATGTTACATTCACTTTCTAATGGTCCAGATCACGGTGCTTCGATCAACGACTCACAAAGCATTCCGGACCCCCCCTAGTTTTCTTCTTTTAATCA
>ML798412.1:239522-258878 GCA_009831015.1 Picea engelmannii
CAGGGATAATGAGAGGATAATGGTCTTAGTTTTTTTTTTGGAAATTTCTTTATGTTATACTACATAGGTGATGTCATTCTTCCACAAGTTAGGAATTAATTTCTTCTTTGTAAAATTTTAAAACTATTAGATTTACTTTAAATATTACCCTCGTCATCGCCCCAAGAATTTTATGAAGACCCAACTATTACTTAGGTGGGTTTTTGTTTAATTTTTTATTTTTATTCCAGGGTCTTCTCTTAAGGTTAGACTAAAATTTTACCCTAAAAGTTTTAGACTTAGAACTTAGATTCTGAACTGGCCAACACGGGGTTAGGGAAGTTGTTTAAGGATTTCTTAAGGCGATATTATATTAGGGATATTTAGGTTTGTTTCCTTCATCAACATCTATGCGACGTGCCCTTCAGGACGCACCACGTGCTCCAAGGGTGCCACTCGCCTCGTTCCCTTTCCTTTGCGCGACGTGCCCTTCAGGATGGACCGCGTGCTCCAAGGGTGCCACTCGCTTCTTGTGTTTCTTTTGTGCGACATGCCCTTTAGGATGCACCACGTGCTCCAAGGGTGCCACTTGCCGACTGGACTGATTGGTAGACATCTATAACCCCTGGAGTCAACACTCCGCCAGGTCAACTTGTGGGAGACTAAGGGCTCTAAGGAATAAGGCCCCCGCCTTATTGTGCACCCCTTAGAATCATCGTGAGCGACTGTCACAGTCTTCCCTCATGACATCGTGGATCCTCTCGAACTAGGTAATCGTTAACCTACAGTTCGAGCCATGGCGGGAGTGCTAGTAGGCGGTGGCATGGCTGTTGTCCACCCCTCTCCCTCAACCTCTCTGGAATCTCATGTGTGGCCCCTTTACTCCATATGTGAGTCTGGTCGGCAAGCTATCGTCAGCCTGCATCATCAACAATCATGTCAGAACATGTCAACATCATATCATCAGATCAAAGAAATATCACAGTAAATAAATCAACCCAAATAGCACACTCCCTGACTCAATCCGGAGTCCAAGGGGGTTCCACCGATGCCTTTGAATCCTCAAGGTCCGAAACCCTGCACACTCAATGAAACAGAGTCAGCAGAAGCTGTCTACATCAAAGTAGTAAAAACATCATGTCATCTATCATAACGCATCATAATCAAGGATAAATAGTTTAACATCATAAAATTCTAGATCACTTGCGAGCAAGTGTCCTCAAAGAATAAGTTTTCTCGGTGTGCCAGAGCGGTATGTTACATACATCCCCTCTTGGTCTAAACTTCGTCCCGAAGTTTCTCAGTATAAATGCCAAAATAAAAGTACCATAGTATCATAAGTCTATCTATAAAACAAAAATGGGAACTGCTGGTGCATATCATAGGCGTCCTCCCAGGTCACCGAGTGCGGACTATAACTGTCCCACTGGACCTTGAACTGATCTACTGTTTGACGTCGTAACTGTCGAACGTGATGATCTAAGATGCGGACTGGCTCAGCCATGAGCGCTCCTTCGTCTGATACCTACAATGAACTCATGTCAATCACGTGTGTAGGATCACTAATATAATGTCTCAGAACAGATACATGAAAAACATTGTGCATACGCCTCAACGACTCAGGCAAGGCTAGTCGATAGGCCACGGGCCCCTTTCTCTCCACAATCTCGAAAGGTCCCACGAATCTAGGAGAGAGTTTATCTCCCTTTCCACACTTGATCGAACTCTTATGCAGTTCAACCTGCAAGAAGACTCGATCGTCGACCTTGTAACTACGGTCGACTCAGTGCGCATCGACATAATTCTTCTATCGATCCTACGCTTCATTAATCCTTGGTCTTACAGTTTTCATTTGCTCTTCCATTTCTTGGATCGCTTCTGGTCCCACTAGGACCCTATCCTCAAGCCGATCCCAACTCAAGGGCGTATGACACGGTCGCCCATAAGGAAACTCGAAAGGCGCCATCTTAATGGTGCTCTGGTAACTGTTGTTGTAAGCGAATTCTACTAGGGGCAATAATTCCTCCCAACGCTTTTGTTGGTCCATCACATACATGCGCAACATGACTTCCAAGATTTGGTTCATTCATTTTGTCTGTCCGTCCGTCTTTGGGTGATAATAAGTACTAAGTTAAGTTGGGTTCCCAAGGCCTCTTGGGAATTCGTCCAAAATCATCCAGTAACACCGATCCTCGATCGGATATGATCTTTTTAGGCACGCCATGCAACCTCACAATCTCACTGATGAAAACTCTCACTATGTCAGGTGCTTGATACGTCGTACGCACAGGAACAAAGTGAGCACTCTTCGTCAGAGTGTCTACTACTACAAAAATCGAGTCGTGTCTCCTTGCCGTCAGTGGCAATCCAATAATAAAATCCATCGAAATAACTTCCCATTCCGATTCTGGAATGGCAGGTGGTTGACGTAATCCTGCCGGGTGTCTATGTTCAGCCTTTACCTGCTGACACTCTAGACATCTAGCCACAAAGTTGACTATGTCGGCCTTCATTCCCCTCCAGAAGGATAAGGGTTTACAGTCTGCCCTCCTCTTCGTAACTTTTGGGTGAGCCATGTAACTGCTCTATGAGCCTCGCTCAGGATCAACATCCTCAAATCATCATTTGGAGGTACGTAAATCCGACATCTAAACCTCAATAACCCATCGTTATCAGAAGAAAATCCCTCATATCATGGTACCATCATCGTGTTTTGTCTGATAAAATCCTTGACTTCTTGGTACCAGTCATCGTCAAGCTGTAAAGTGAGAATCTTCTCACATAGATTCGTTTGAAGAGGCAACACCGAAAAGATGGGTGGCCTCCGACTCAAAGAATCCGCCACTTGATTTTCTGTTCACTTTATGTAAGTAATCTCGAAGTCGTACTCGCTAAGCAATTCCGACCAAGCCGTTGTCGCGCGTTCAGGTCGCTTTGCGTGGAAAAGGGTTGTAGCCCACAATGATCAGTCTTTAATTCAAATTTTCATCAAACAAGGTAGTGTGTCCAAACCTTCAAGGCATAAATGATGTCTAATAACTCCAAATCATGCGTCGTGTAGTTCTCCTCATGTCTTCTCAGCTTCCTCGAAATGTAAGCAATCACTCATCCGTCTTGCATCAAGACTCCGCCTAATCCTTCCTTGGATGCGTCGGCACATACCAAGAAGTCCACGTCCATGTCAAGGACCTTTAGTATCGGCGTTGTCGTCAAAAACTCCTTAAGCCTCCGAAATACTTCGGCGCATTTCTCGGTCCAACTAAACTTCTTGTTTTTCTTCTGCAATTCCGTGATCAGATTTGCTATCTTCGAAAATCCCTCGACAAACCGTTGATAGTATCCTGCTAAACCCAATAAAACTACGCACTTCTGTGACATTCGTTGGTGCAGGCCATTCCATAATAGCCTCAACCTTGGCTGGATCCACGGCGATACCTTCGCCGAAGATGACATGCCCTAAGTAGTGAATCCTCGATTGATAAAAAGAGCATTTGGACAACTTCCCATTCATTTTGTGCTCTCGTAGACACTGTAGTACCAAGCGGAAGTGCTCATCATGCTCCTCCGTCATCCGAGAGTAGATCAAGATATCGTCAATGAATACTTGGACAAACTTTTCCAAGTACTCGCGGAACACCCTGTTCATCAAAATCATGAATACCCCTGGGGCATTTGTCAATCCAAACGGCAAACAATAACCTCGTACTGTCCAAATATCATCTTAAAGGCGGTCTTAAGGACGTCATCCTCCTTTATTCGTAACTGGTGATACCCTGATCGCAAATCGATCTTGGAAAACACCGTCGCACCCTTCATTGGATCGAACAGATCATCAATTCTTTGTAAGGGATATTGATTCTTGATCGTAGCCTTGTTCAGTTGACGGTAGTCAATGCAAAGCCTCCATGACCCGTCCTTCTTTTGTATGAAAATAACTGATGCACCCCACGGTGACACACTAGGACGTATCAGTCCCAGGTCCAACAACTCCTTTAGTTGCATTTTCGACTCTTGCATCTCTGGGGTCGACATCCGATAAGGTTTTCTTGCTATCGGTTCAGTCCCCGGTTTCAGGTCTATAGTAAACTCCAATTCCCTTTCTGGTGGCATCCTAGGCAACTCCTCAGGAAATACGTCCACAAACTCCTTCACCACCAGAAGGTGTTCTAGACCTTCTGCTACTCCCTTTTCGTTTAGCGCGAGGATTGCATAAGCTTGCACCCCTTGCGCATACTCTTCCGTAACTGTAAGGAAGAGACGAACCTCTAGGAAAATCCTTGGTTCTGTCCTACAATCACACGTCTCTGTCCTTCATCATCAACCAAGCTCAACCGTTTCGTCTTACAATTGAGTATCACCCCGTGCGATTCCAACCAATCCATTCCAATCACGACATCATAAGATCCTAAGATCGTGACGTACAAGTTGACCCTAGTGACAAATTCTCCCAAGTTAAGGGCACAGCCCGTAACCCTTCCTCCAACCTTCTGTTTGGCTCCTGAAGCCATCTCTACGAAGCTAAACTCATCCGGTTCGACTGCCTTCTAGACAGCATTGCGCAAGGTTTGAGGCATCAAGATAATAAACCTTTGCATGCAGGCTACTGTTAAGGCCCAACACGAACCTGCTGACCTTAAGCTTCTCAGTGTTAAGGTGTGTAGCATATCGGAGTAGCACCATAAAACGTGCCTCGTACTCGGGCACCATACGACCTCCCTGTCATAAGGCGTTGAACTCATTGAGCCGATGCTCAATGAATTCCTCTGAAAGATACCTCTCTCGAAACCGTTCCTCGAACAGTTCCCATGACACGTCTTCAACGACCATGTTCAGCTGCGGCAAGAGCATCTACCACCATAGAAGAGCGCTCCCCTTCAGTTGATAGACCGCCATGTGGACCTTCATGTTAGAGGTATACTTGCGAAGTGCGAAGCACAACGCCTTGTTCTACAATCATGCCTCGGTGGCTGCACCATCCGGGGCACCAAAGAACTCAAGAAATTTAACCTTCTCACATTCACAGTGAATGCTACCCGTAACGACCAGCGCACGCAGCGGAACCTCAGTGGGTGTCGGCGCACTGGCCTCATCTCTGTCCAATTGGCTGATCAGAGCCTCGGACATGCACTGAAAGGATCTCATCATCCCAACTACATCGCCATCCACTATCTACTCCTGTCTGAGAACCTACCCGCCTCCCTGCGGGTTAGACACCCCAGGCGTGGATGCTACTGGAGGCGTCGCGCCTCCTCCCTTAGCACCCCATCGTCTGCCTCCATGGCTTCCTCTAACCATGATTACCCTGCATGCACACAATCAACTCGATCGACAATACTATAATAAAATCAACTCATGTCAACGAAAGCCGTAGCGAGTCCCAAGTCGTGGGTCGGGCCGGCTCTGATACCATATGTAACGACCTCCTTATTACGACAACAACTCTTTAACAGGTGCAAAAATTTTTTTTGTTTTTTTTTCTTTGGTTTAAGGTGTGTGCGCGCGTGTAAAAGGAACCAACACACTTGGCTCTACGTTGCCACCCGAAAACCATCAAGATGCAACCACGATGTTCATCACAAAGAAGACTGAAGGAACACAACGAGTAACTGCAAGCAATAAATGACCAAAGACACAAGGCGCACAACGCAAACATTTAACGACACACTGGGTTAGGCAAAGTACGATCACAGATGGAAGAATCCATAGTAGTAGATCTTACTATTTCTTCACAGGAAAGCAGGGCGTTTAATCTTAGTTCTCTGCTCCGGAGAGAGAGAAGGTCACATAGGCTCCTGGCCGACTGCTCAGGCAGAAACTAGTAAACTCCGTCAGGTGTGTCGCAAGAGTGGAAACCCTACCTTTAAAGGGCCCGAGACTCTTGATACGACACTGGATTCTTTACACGAAAATATCACACACATACATAACTCCTAAGGCTACCTGGGGGTGTCTACATCCAACACAAGCAGACCAAGCAACAACGATTACCAACCACTACAACCATAGTCAAAAGGAACATCATGTCCCCTACGAAAGGCGCAAGTTGGAAGAACTCCGACGGTGAACAAACGTGGTTAAGACAAGGTGTTATCTATGACTCCAAAAATGGGTATTGATTACAGACCAAAACCTCCATTTAAATTTCAATAATCAACGAGTTACCCAACCGCCCTATGGACACAAGGTAAAATCAATGATTGCTAAATCTCATCACTAACTCATAACAACTAATTGTACTTAGTTCACGTATTTCATTATAAGTTAACAACCCAACAAATCTCAACAACGTTATCATAACAACATTATGCTACTAATAAGTTAACTCCTCCATTAACATCATGTTAACATTATCCTAACACATCACATCTTATGCCCTAAAATTAATTTAACATTAACATAACCCATCCCATCTCATATCATGATGACTTTGCAATTTAAAATATCAATAACCTTATCGTAAATGAATCAACATTATATTTACACTACCATAATCTTGCCAATGAATTGATAGTAAAAAGAACTCATTACAATAGCATTCAATTGCATATTGCTAAACCCTTTTTGACGTTAATTACAACAAATTTAGTTACAGTACTGCCAGGTAACCATATCATCACTAATTATGGTAAATAACATACAACTAAATACAAAGAATTTTACACGTTAAATCATCTTCTGTTCATCCTAGTCATTTTTATTCATTTTATGAGAAATAGAATCATAAACTAAATTATCCTCCTTTTTTCAGCTATCAATCATGTTCTTTAATTTACACCTAAATTTTCTATTCGGTTCAGCATCGTTAGGTTATTCCTTTATGAAAGTAAAATTGAATAAAAACATAATCCTTGTTATTAAATCTGAAAACAAAAACTNATCCTCCTTTTTTCAGCTATCAATCATGTTCTTTAATTTACACCTAAATTTTCTATTCGGTTCAGCATCGTTAGGTTATTCCTTTATGAAAGTAAAATTGAATAAAAACATAATCCTTGTTATTAAATCTGAAAACAAAAACTTAAGGAAGGAGGTGGCGTAAGAGGAGAAGACTAGGCGCTTGAGCTGGGCGGGTATGCTGACTGGTGGCTCGACTTGTGATGTGCGCTTACCCAAAACGGAACCCATTAAATTCGAGGATGGAACAACGTTCAAGGGCTTGACGAAGGTAAAAGTTAATTAGGGTTAACCAAGGAGAAAATTAAGGATAAGCTTAGGGTTGGATAATGAGACATCATGAAATGATATATCAACAATTTAAATAACCATACAGTGTTACAATCGGTTTATCCTAACCAGACGACCATTGGTCCATTAAGGTTTAAAGGAGTGAGGGGAAGGAAACGCGCAGCAGTTACTCCTCCTGGACGGTGTAGGCGCAACATTAACCAGATCTGAAGATCCCTCACCCAAGCAGTCATTAAAATTAACATGCCCTTGACGGGAAATATCCCACTACAGTTTTAATAGTGCACGAGAAAAAGGGATTTGCCCGAACTCAACTAACTTAGTGTTTTTCCCCAAAAATCTGTTACCAGGTGGAAGGAAAGGTTAGGTAAAATATTTACTTAAACCGCGGGTCCATAACTCTACCAGCTGTCTGAAGGAAATTCTATCGAACTTCAGGGTTACTGCCAGCCACAAGGAATTATACCATCTGCTGACGCACAGATCCCGATAATCCCAGGTCCCTCTCTCTCGGTCAGAGGAAAAAAATTGGGGTGAATGTCAAGTGGACGCAGTCTAGTCGCTAGCGCAGAATAGGTAAGAAAACAGTGTCAGACCCTGGCAAGGAGAAGGTGCAGGTGCTACCCGTTGCGACCAGACCGCGCATCCTCGCTCTGGTAGAGGTAAACTCACACGATTTCAATCAATGTGCAGGGAGAACGGGTAAGGGTGGAATGCTGCTGGCAGGGGTGATCTCCCTTACTGTATAGAGGCAAGTCGACGAGAGCTCTGGCGTGTAGGGTAGGGGATATTCTGTCACAAATTTTATGCAGCGTGAAGGTGGGAGGATAGGGACAAGGCATGCATGGTTGGGGCCATTCCGGGGAAGCCAAGACGCTAAGGGTTTTTCCAGAGTATCTTGGACTTATTAAACTAACAAAAGTGCAGAACCTCTGCGCTTAACCCTTCACACGATTTAACATTTGCGGAGATTAAAGACCATAGATAAGGATGAATCAGACATAACCAGGCTCGCTGGTAAACTAATAAATTCACAATAGACTTCGCCAGAGGAATGATGAAGATGAAGGAAAGAGAACACTCTAAAGTTTCATCCAGGTGTAAACTCGCCCCTAGACTCATCACAGGTAAACCATCGCCCCAAAGGCTAAAGAAAAAGCAGAGAGTTCCAAGGCGAGAATGCAGAGATATACCGCAACCATGCAAGGGATTTTCGAAAATAAATAAAAGGAAACGTAGACACGAATACCATCTATAAAACAATTTCATTAAAACACTCACATAAACCTCCAGAAATACATCAATTTCAACATAAATTTAGGCGGATCTCTAATAAGTCTATCCAATCATTTTCAATCTATAGGCCAATCCAAGCGTAATCCTAAACATGCTATTCTACAAATAAAAGTGCATATCGTTGCCGTGACGCCCGCCTCGGATGATGTCCCCGCTCCTTGACGCTCCTGCCCGCTGACTGTAGAGACTACACCGGTACCTCCCAGCCAAACGCTAGGGGTACTCTGCTTCCCCCTTAGCCCCCCGAGCTGCAAAGGGGCCACACACAATCCAGATAGTATACCTAGCTTCCTAGCTCGCCTCCACGGCTGAGCTACCACTCTAATCCCTCTGAAAAAATCCAAACTCCTCACAAGCAATCAGTCCAGTCCCCCATTTTGGCAACATAACAATACCTAATAGCTCCCCCCCGCTTTTTCCCCCTTCCCCCCTTTCTTTTTATGGAATCTCCAACCCTAAATCATATTTAATTTATGTTTTAATGGAAAACCCTCAAAATTTCTCTGTCTTACAAGTGTCACTCATCCCCCCACCTTTTTCCACAATTAATTTCCTTAACTTATTAATTGTCTAGGTTTCCCCTTGTTACTTAGTTTCCCTATATATTTTTTTTAATGCCTTCTTTAAAACCAAAAAAATAAATAAATGCGCCATTTAATATATCCATTTTATTTTTAAATTCGTAACTTTTTATTAATGGTAGATGTGGTAGGGACTAATAAATTAACGTAAAGAGAATCCATTATTATTTTTCTTTATTCTATAAATTAGATATTAAGGAATACACGACAATTTGTTTATAATATATATATATATATTATTTTATTTTTCCTATTTACATGCATGTTATTCATCATTTTAATTTATCATCATCCATCATTTTAATTTATCATTAATATATATATATATATATATATATAGTTTAATGAGAGATTAAAGTGATGACAAACATGTATATGGGAAATGTAGACGTACAACATAAAAGAGGAATAATGAGAAATTAAGGTGATGGATGGTGATTTAATATTGTGAAATGGACATGTAAAAGGGAAATGGATACTGGGAGATTAAGGTGATGGAAGATAGTTTAATAATGTAGACAGGGATAATGAGAGGATAATGGTATTAGTTTTTTTTTTGGAAATTTCTTTATGTTATACTACATAGGTGATGTCATTCTTCCACAAGTTAGGAATTAATTTCTTCTTTGTAAAATTTTAAAACTATTAGATTTACTTTAAATCTTACCCTCGTCATCGCCCCAAGAATTTTATGAAGACCCAACTATTACTTAGGTGAGTTTTTGTTTAATTTGTTATTTTTATTCCAGGGTCTGCTCTTAAGGTTAGACTAAAATTTTACCCTAAAATTTTTAGACTTAGCACTTAGATTTTGAACTGGACGACACGGGGTTAGGGAAGTTGTTTAAGGATTTCTTAAGGTGTTATTATCTTAGGGCTATTTAGGTTTGTTTCCTTCATCAACATCCATGCGACATGTCCTTCAGGATGCACCACGTGCTCCAAGGGTGCCACTCACCTCGTTCCCTTTCCTTTGCGCGACGTGCCCTTCAGGATGCACCACGTGCTCCAAGGGTGCCACTCGCTTCTTGTGTTTCTTTTGTGCGACATGCCCTTCAGGATGCACCACGTGCTCCAAGGGTGCCACTCGCCGACTAAACTGATTGGTAGACATCTATAACCCTTGGATTCAACACTCCGCCAGGTGAAATTGTGGGAGACTAAGGGCTCTAAGGAATAAGGCCCCTGCGTTATTGCACACCCCTTAGAATCATCGTGAGCGACTGTCGCAGTCTGCCCTCATGACATTGTGGATCCTCTCGAACTAGGTAATCGTTAACCTACAGTTCGAGCCACGGCGGGAGTGCTAGTAGGCGGTGGCAGGGCTGCTGTCCACCCCTCTCCCTCAACCTCTCTAGAATCTCATGTGTGGCCCCTTTACTCCATATGTGAGTCTGGTCGGAAAGCTATCGTCATTCTGCATCATCAACAATCGTGTCAGAACATGTCAACATCCACCGATGCCTCTGCATCCTCAAGGTCCAAAACCCTGCACACTCAATGAAACAGAGTCAGCAACACCTGTCTACATCAAAGTAGTAAAAACATCATGTCATCTATCATAACGCATCATAATCAAGGATAAATAGTTTAACATCATAAAAGTCCAGATCACTTGCGAGAAAGTGTCCTCAAAGAATAAGTTTTCTCGGTGCGCCAGAGCGGGATGTTACAGTGCACCACAGTAGGGTAAATAAATAAAAAATCACAAAACTGATTTTCATTATTACAATGCATCACGTGCTTTCAAACTCTCAACAAAACACTTGTTCTCACCTTTCTTCCTAAGATACCTTAATAATTTTTTATAGTAAAAAGACATATAAATAAACTAATCTATATTTAACCCTTTTAATATAAAATTCAAAATCTAAAGCCTTTAAAACGATCTATTCCATATAGGATTTTGACTTGATCATGAGCATAATAATATTGATATAGGAGATGAAGACTTTGTCAAAATATGAGACTGTTTATTAGAAGAGATTTTGTCTTTAGATTCGGACGATCAAAGATAAATTGTGATACTTCATCGCATGGTAGATGGGAGAAATTTAGTTAAATTTCAAAGGATAACAGGCTTAGCGAGATTGGTATATTTTTGGCAAAAGTTCAAAAAAATTTGGTGAAGTAGTTAGGATGTTTTTTGTGTGCTACAGGAATGATAAAATTCTTGCAACAAGGTACTAACAATAAGGAAAAAGGTTTAATAGGGACTTAAAAGAAACATAATTTCAAATGTTTTATCTCTGTAATAAACTAGAGGGTTTCAAAAAATAGTATTCAATTGGTCTTTCAAAATTCTAAGTAAGGAGAATCAACTACCCTTATTCATATTACATGATTTCTTGGTACATGATACTACTCTCCCGACGTTTTGATCTCGATGTATTATAGCTATAAATGATTGAAAGGATTTCATAGGGGTGGTTTCAAGTATGCCTAGGGGGTTTCTGATGTACCGAAGGGTACGTGGGAGATTGAATTCATGAATAGATTCTATATAATGTGGTAAGCTACTCAATAGGTACCATACACGTGTACAACGGTGTCCAACCAAGTTACCCCACTTTTATTCCATTAGTGTATGATTTATAGCTAAAGGTCAACCTTTTGAATGAGAAATATATATGTTTATAGAAACTAAAACACATCTTTAGCATAAAAAGAGTTCCATGAATTTAGGGTGTGTGTTGACACAAAAATTATGTAATACCACTTGAAGTGAGAGAGACAAATCACGTGAGGTGTACTTAAATAACAAATACAAATAATTTAAATGTAATGCATGAAGAAATGTAAACAACATGAAATAAAAGAGAGACAAACAAGAATATAACATTTGCAAAAATATAACTCTTTATCAATATGTCAAAAATCAACAATTCTCACTTGCCTCTTCGAGGGGGAAACTTTTAATTGAGAAAATATTTAATACAATAATGATCCTTCAAATCGATTAAATAGCTTCCTACCTCTATAAATATTTTCTCACTTCCTAAATTCTCACCACGTGTGGTCCCAACAATAATGAGACTGATTACTACCTATTGGGCCTTAACCAAAGAGGATAGCCACATAATGACTCCTAAGTATGTCTAAAGAAGACAGTTAGGGAAATACCCACTACAAGGACAACACCTTCTTATGGAGGTTTTTACAGAACCTCCTCGAAAAATTCTTCCCTTAGCTGTTTATAATGGAGGTTCTTAGTGGAGGCGGGCGACTAGAGGTTTTTGTATATTTTTGTTTTCGGTGCTCCTTTATGGTGCATACACACTGGTGTGCACCTATAACATACGACATCGATGCTTAAATGTTCAAACACACAGTCATTGTTTATAGCAGAGGCAAGTGACTGGAGGTTTTTGTGGATGTTTTTTTATCGAGGTGCCTTTAAGGTATATGCGCAATGGTGTGTTCATGAACAATAAAGTCTCGGTGCATCCATGTTCGAGTAGAATCACCATAATTTATAATAAAATTGCATGCACCTAATAAATCACACCGGTGTCGTTGAACATTATACCCCAATGTGCCTAACTGTTATCAAGCACACCGCGATAGGGTAAATAAAACAAAATTTACCAAGCCGATTTTATTGTTACAGTGCATCCCATGCTTCCAAATTATCAAGAAAGCACCAATGCTCACCTTTCTTCCTAAGATTCCTTGTTTCATATTATCTACACCAACTTGGATTGTTCGACAACACATGTATTCCAACAGAGGACAAACACCTTCAGTAACCACTGACATAACCAGATCAAAGATCAACACAATGATGTTTTCACATGGTAAAACCCCTACGGTGAAACATCCACGGCCCTAGAAAAATATTACAGAGAGATTTTACAATAGAGTTTATCACAATCGATCATCAAAAAATGACCCTCCATGCTCTTTAAATTGAGATCATGGACCATTCGGTTGTTAAGCCACAGTTCAGTGACCATTAAGATTGAGGAGAGTATGAGCCATCAGATCACTCTATGTCGGGAACATATCATGACCGTCATATTTCCTAACTACAAATGCATACTAATGCATACTAAAGAAACACACAAAGAAACACACTTTTACCTAACAACTTGGGATAGGATTGAAGGATTTACAATGTTGAAACAATAGGAGAAGGAAGAAGGCATTAGAGCCTATCCCCCCTTAATGACAGTTTCCTGAACTCCTAACATAGAGCGAAGTTTGGAAAACTTCGCTTCTGTAAGAGACTTTGTGAAAATGTCTGCAACTTGATCTTCTATAGGGAAAAAGAGAACTTCAATAACTTGATCATGTATGAAATTTCTGATGAAGTCCATGTGTAGCTCAATGTGCTTGCTGCGCTAATGTTGAACTGAGTATTTAGCGATCTTGATGGCACTTTGATTGTCGCACCAAAGGCTGGTCGGATGCTGCTCTTCGAATCCAAACTCTGAAAGGATCTGTCGAAGCCACAAGGCTTCCTGACGTGCATTTACCATTTCTCGGTACTCTGCTTCTGCTGAAGAAAGTGAAATAGCCTGTTGTTTCTTATAGGCCCAAGTGACAGGTCCTAAACCAAGGCATAAAAACATAACCTACAGTAGACTTTCGATCATCAGGGTCGCCGACCCAATCTGAATCAGTGAAACCAACCAATAAAGGAGTCCCCCTTGAATTGTAATGTATCCTGAACTGAACTGTACCACAAACATAGTGAATTATCCTTTTAGCTACTTTCCAATGGCTTTCATGGGGTGTTTTCATATACCGGTCAACAAGACCAACAACAAAGGAAAGATCAGGATGGGTATGAGCAAGTATAAGAGGCTACCAACTAATTGATGGTACAAGGTGGCATCAACTTTAGGAGAAGTACAAGTGGTAGTAAGATTGAATCCAGACTAGAAGGGAGAATGGATTGGTTTACAATCATCCATGTGAAAGCGAAGAATAAGGTCACAAGCATACTTAGACTAGGAAAGAAAAATTCCTTCATTGGTTTGCAAAACTTGGAGGCCAAGGAAATAGTGCAAAAAACCTAAGTCTATCATTTCAAATTTCTTCTTAAGACTGGTTTTCACATGGTTTAAAAGTTTTGAGTCACTACCAGTAAGGATAAGGTCATCAACATAAAGGTGAAGGATTATGATATAGCTTCCTACTTTCTTGGTATAAACATTAGGATCATAATGACATCTAGAGAATTGGGTGTCAATAAGAAAGTTTCCCATTTTGGCATACCAAGCTCAGGGAGCTTGCTTAATACCATAGAGATATTTCTTAAGGAAATAAAGAAGGCTAGAGTAATTCTGGACATATCTAGGAGGTTGTTCTATGTATATTTCTTCTTTCAAATCACCATGCAAGAAGGCGGATTTAACATCCATCTGATGGACCTCCCATTTATGTGACGCAGCAAGGGAAAGAACAAGGCAGATGGAATTCATTTTGGCTACAAGGAAAAATGTTTCATTATAGTCAATTCCTTCAACTTGGGATAATCCTTTGGGAACTAACTGAGCCTTGTGTCTGTCAACAGTTCCATCTGATGCATACTTAGTTCTGTAGACCCATTTGCATCAGAAATTTTTTCTTCCTTTTGGAAGAGGTACAAGATCCCAAGTATTTTTTTCCATTAAAGAACGATACTCTTCATTCATTGTTGCATCCGGCCAATATGGATGACTTGAAGATTCTGCAAATGTCTCTGGATCACGGGTCTTTGGAAATTGATCCAAAAGAGAAGAGGCTCACTGTAACTGTGAACGTCTTCGACGCTGATCTAAAGGATCACCGACAAGATCACCAACTGCTTCTCGTGTTGAACGAACCCATCTAAGAAGTGATGGAACTGGTGCTTGTTCAAGTTCAAAGGACTCATCTGGAGGAAGGTCAGCAGGTGGAGGTGGATTTTCATCTTCATTATCATCATCTGAAGAAGAATCTAGAATAGGAACAAAAGAAGCCACAAACACCAAATATGGCTCGGAGGCCGAAGAAGGCACAACCGTCGAGTTAGGCTCGTAGGCCAAGAGATTTTCATCAAATTTGACATATCTTCTAAGAATAATTTCATTACAATGTGGTTGAAGAAGTCTATAACCTTTGACATCTTTAGAATAACCAACAAATATACACTTCTCACTTTTAGGATGCAATGCTTTCCTTTTCTCATCAGGAATGTGAGCCCATGCTATACTACCAAATTCACGGAAGTGACTTACATATGGTTTAATTTTAGTCCAAGCTTCTTCCAGTGTTATATTTTTAAGAGCCTTTGTGGGAGTGATATTGACTATGTAATTTGCACAGTTGATTTCTTCCTCCCAATACTTTAGACTTATTCCCTTAGATTGGATCATACAATTAGCCATTTCTTTTAATGTGCAATTCTTTCCCTCAACAACACCATTTTGTTGTGGTGTATATGGAACAATGTGTTTCATTTGGACGCCGTATGTAGTGTAGTGACTTGTAAAATTATCGTTCACATATTCACCTCCATTATTTGTTCTTAACTTTTGAATTTGATGTCCAGATTGCTTTTCTATAAGGGCCCTGTAGGCCAAAAAATTTGCTCTTAAGTTTTAAGAAGTAAACCCAAGTACGTTTGGAAAAACCATCAATGAAAGTTAAGAAATACTTGCACCCAGAAAAAGAAGGAGAATAAAATGGACCACATAAATCACTATGAACAAGTTGTAAAGGGCCCGAGGCGTACCAAGAGGCATGTTTGTCAAAAATATCCCGATGATTTTTGCCGAGAACACAACCGGCACAAACACCATCTGTGCATGAAACAAGAGGAAGACCAGTCACCATCTATTGATTACATAGTTGCTTCAATGAACGATATTTTAGATGACCAAACCACTCATGCCAAAGTTTTCTCAAGTCATCGCTATGAGCAACAAACATTGATGAAAATGTTGATGAACCAAAGTTTTCAAATTTGTACAACCTAGTAATATCATCAAGAATTTCAGTTGCAAGAACATGCTTAGGATCTTTTAGATCCTTGATTACAGCTTGGTGAGGTGAAAAATCTACGATTTTACCTTCACCTGAATGAGTGGTTTGATATATTGATAGAAGGTTAAAAGAAAGACTTGGAACACATAATACGTCATTGAAATGACCATTATCTACTTGAACTATTCTAGATCCTACAACACTAAGAGATCTATCATCACCAACAAATATTTTCTTGGTGTTACATTCATTTAGAGCATAAAATATGGCTTTATCCTTAACCATGTGATAAGTTTCTCCTGAATCAATAAGCCACTTATTAGAAGAAGAAGTAGAATTTGTGTTGAAGGAGAAACCAGAAGCAGAAAGTGCATGTCCATGAGAAGAAGAAGAAGAATTAGAATCAATACTAATCTTGTGCTTCTTCATCTCTGCTTCTAAAGCTTCCATCTTATTGAAACATTTGGACTCATCATGACCATCTTTATCACAGCAGTTGCAATGTCTTCTAGTCTTCCTATTTTTATATTTTTCTCCTTTGTCACCATTAGGAGATAAAGTTGTCTGAGTGGGTTTGGGATCCTCATATTGCTTGTTGTTGTAGTGAGTATGTTTCTTCTTGGGATACTTGGGTTTATCTTTCTGCTGGGAAACTAAGGCTTTGTTAGAGGTACCTGTAGTGCTGATCACTCCAAGTTGTATAGGATTATCTTCCTCTCTAATCAAAGAAGCACAAAAGGACTCAAGAGTGGTTTTTTCATAAGCATTCCCTAGAGCCTCTCTCATGGCATAAAAGTTAGATACAAAAACAGAATATGCACTACCTAGCTTAGAAAGAATAAGATACATGCAATGCTCTTCCTCCATTTTTATCTTACATTCTTCACATAAAATTCTGAGTGTTTTAAAATTAGATACATAGTCTCCAAGGCAAGAAAAATCACTTGGACTCAAGGTTAGTATTTTATTTTCTAACTGTTGTGCTCAAATAATATTGAGTTTACCAAACACAGATTCAATCTTGTCTCAAGCTTCTTCGGGGTCATCAATTTCTTGAAGGTGGTACCTTAAATCAGGAGAGATGGACATTCCGATTAGTCCTCATGATTCATTATTCCTATTATCCCATTTGTCTTTCTTATCATCATCAGTGGGTGCTTTTTCATTTCCCAAGGTAATCCGGTATAGGCCTTTACTTCTTAATAAATATTCCATATGAGATTTCCATTGGAAGTAGTTGTTGCTAGTAAGCAAGACATTACTTGTAGAAGTCATATTAAATATGAAAATAATGTGGATTTAAAAACAGAAACTAATGTTCTGGATGCAAATATCTCGAAAAGTTATGCGGTTTAAAAAAAACCAGCACTGAAAATGGACTTCCGAAGGGACAGTTATGACATTTAAAAAAAAAGGTATAAACGGTAACCAACTGACCATGTGATAGTGTAAGTTGATTTATGAAGTGACCCACTTTTATAAAGAGAAGTGGGGATCATTTTTACAATGAAGTTACTTTATAACAGAAAAATTGCATGCAAAATAAATAACTCTAAAATATATTAAAACTACTTATAGTGATTCACTTTTATACTTGAAGTGAAATACACTTTACAATTTTAGGATGAACTTTTAAAAAAATGTAACAAAAGAGAGACTTGAACTCAAGACCTCTTACTTAATAAGGAAACTTTTAACCAAATGATCTAGCAAAACATATTGTAATGTTTAGAATGAGGATTGTGGTTGTTGTTGTTGTTGTTCATAATGAGGATTGGGGGTGTTGTTGTTGTTCAGAATGAGGATTGGTGGTGGTGTTGTTGTTGAAGATGGCCTTGGAGAGTGTTCTAAAAAAAAAAACTTTTCACACAAGAAAAAAAATTCGCTTCTTGATGACAGCAAGGGTTAGATCTCGGTTAGCTTACCTAGAAGATGCACCTTTTCCTATCTGTTTCTGATTTTCTGATATCGCACAGGGCATGGGGCAAAGAGCATATGGAGATATAAAAGAGTAGCACCCCTTAAATAAAAAAATAAAAAACCAAAATAAAACCAAAATACACTACTACATATTGAAAAATTTGTGATGACCACTTGCGACGAAAGTACTCTTTCGTCGCAACATGCAAGAGAATTTTTTATTTGTTTTCTAAATCTACCCCGTGTTCGTCGTCATCTCGACGCCTATAGTTTGACTGAACTGTAATGGTCATTTTTTGTTGCATAAGCGACGACGCTACATTTTCCGTGACCTATGCAACGAAATTTGACCATAAAAATTTAGTCAAACTTTACCATTGAAAATGACCTAAAATAAATAGCTGTAATATATATATATATATATATATATATATATATATATATATATATATATATTTGGGTCACGATCATCACAATTGCGATGATGGTGACATAAAATTTGCCTATAAATATTTGACGATTTGAAGATGTTGTGACAATCTTGCTATAACAACGATGGTTCCGAAAGGGTATTTTTGTGCGGAAAAATGTCGCAGAATGTTGTTGGAGGTGGGGAAAAATGTAAAGTGGGTGAAAAGGGTGATGGTAGATGTTATTTCCCTTGTAAAAAATGTTGCCTCAAACGCCCCATAAGAATTTTAATAGAAACATCTACAAAACATTGTAGGAAATATGGTCACATTGATGGTGGATCGAATGAATATCGTACTGTGGTAATTAGCTATATATTTATTGTCTTTTTTTATTTTTTCAATTTTATATAAAATTATATATATGTATATATATTGTTTGAATGTTTGTTATAGTATACACTAATTTTGCATGATTGTTTGTAATTATAAAGTTAGAGTTTCCCTCTAAATTTTCGCAGAAACTTGCACCAAGTATTAGTAGAAATGATGTTGTACAAGCTGAGGAACATCATCATGACCAAGAAAATGAGGATCTCATGGAAGAAGATGATGGGACAAATCAAGTTAATGATCCCATATTGGAATAAGATGATGGGACAAATCAAATGATCCAAGATTTGTTTTCATAGCTGGATGAGGATGGGGAAAATGCTGGTATTTATGATGAACCTCTATTAGAAAAGGCAAATAAACGACTTTATGAAGGATCAAGAGCAAATCTTCTCTCCGCTACATTGTTGCTGGTGAAATTAGAGGTTATGAATAATTTGTCGAACACTTGTATGACATAGATACTAAGGTATGTAATATGTTTCATCTCATACCATACACAAATGTTGATTTTTTTATATTTGTTTTTAGTGTTAATTAATGTGTAAAATAAGAATGCATTTTTTACGATTAATATTCTTACATTAACTAGTTGTTTGTTATGTTGTAGATTGTTAGGTGAATTTTTGTTACCATCG
>ML798412.1:299984-328029 GCA_009831015.1 Picea engelmannii
AATGGCAAGCTATCATCACTGATCCATAGCCTCAAAATTGTCTTGCAAGAAACAATTGTGTCCCTTTGATAGTGCCATAGAAAAATTCCATTGACACAACTCAATAAGAAATAATAGCAAAGACAATTCAACAATTGTGTACTAAACAAATGTGGACTTAGGCCATATGGTGTCATCCTTTATTGATAAAATTATTTACCAATAGATCAAGTCTATTTGACATAATGATATACCTTTCTTTAGAGTAGGGCCAAGCAGTGTCCATATTAGGAAATCTGGTTTACAATTTAATAGATGGAAATTCAATTTCCCTAGTTGCATCTTGAAACAATGGGTATATATATATTCCAATGAAAAACTCATTGTATTTGATATCTCAGTAGGAAATAAAAATACACATAAGCTAGCCTTTTGGCTCAGTTCATCTTCTCTGATACTAACCTAGACATATACATTTCATCTTTAAAAAGAGATCCATATATGATTCATACATAGCCATACAAAATCAATCTAGACAAAACCTAACATAACTTGAATCGTCTTTAACCTCCAAGAAAACATAATTCTATATCTACCCCAAGACCTATCAACCAAACATCAAAACATAGACAATTGAGTAACTTCTAGTAGAGCATTGTCCTTTTATTCACATTCCCACAAGGAGACTTGTAGCATGATGGCTTATTTTGACAACATATCCTATTTTTTATTAAAATCCATGTAGATATGGAAAAATGAGGCCTCCTCAAACATAGATTTTTTCTCCAAGCATAGTGCCATGATTGGCTCCAAGACCAAATATGTAATATTCAATTTTCCATTATCCCAATCCATCAACAACTTCAAATCTCCAAGAACTTGCAAACACCTAATATTTTTTTCAAGTGCCACTTTCATCAACATTTAGAGGGTGTAGAATTCAACCATGTTATTTGCTCCCAGTCCTGCTCCATATTTTAAAGAGAAGAAGTGGTAATGATCTAAAAACAGTATGACTCCATCCCCACATATTTTTGGCGAGCCTTGATAAGCTCCATCAAAGAATTCCCAAGGCTTTGAGAAATCAATACGGGGCTCATGCAATACCCTTTGGGATTTAATATTAATATTAATATCAAAATTGATGCCCAAAATAATTTTTTATTTTTTTTCTAAAAACATTTTGGTCGTCGCATATCCGATGACAACTATTATATATGTGACGGTTTTTCTATATAGACAACGGAAAGTTGTCATCGCATATCCGACGACAACTTTTATATATGTGACGGTTTTGCTATATAGACAACAGAAAGTTGTCGTCGCATATCCGACGACAACTTTTATATATGCGATGGTTTTTCTATATAGACAACGGAAAGTTGTCGTCGCATATCCGACGACAACTTTTATATATGCGACGGTTTTGCTATATAGACAATGGAAAGTTGTCGTTGCATATCCGACGACAACTTTTATCTATGCCACGGTTATGCTATATAAACAATGGAAAGTTGTCGTCGCATATGTGACGACAACGTTTATCGATGCGACGATTTTGCTATATAAACAACGGAAAGTTGTCGTCGCCGATTCGACGACAACTTCTATTGTTTGCGTTGGTTTAGCTACATAAAAAACAAAAAAGTTGTCGTCGAATATGCGACGACGACTTCTATTGATGCGTCGATTTAACTATAAAAGTTGTTGTTGCAATATAGATGAAAAGATGGTTTGAGATTGTTTGCCTATATCGTTGCTTGTGCGACGTTTTCTCAAGTTCGTCGCAACTCCCACGTCACCTAAACCGACATTTCAGAGACTCCAAATTCATCGCCATATCAATGACATAACATTGCACAAGCGTTGAAACAACCGTCGCAAAATGGGCCAAATATGCTAGTGATACTTCTCTGCAAAAAATAAAAAAAAATGCATATTCAAACTTTATACCTCCAGATCTGATTGTAATGGCCATATCTTGGGAAAACAGAAACCTTTTCGAGTGAAACGAAAAGTGTTCTTGAATGAAATGAATTATTCAGATGAAATGAATTATTCAGATGAAATGAAACAGTCCTCTCAACCCATAAATGTGTGGAAATGATAGAAAATGGAGGTGAGTCAACTCGGCTTCATGATCTAGATCTACAACAAGAGCGGGTCTTCAAACAGGCTCGGATACCATGTTAGACAACACAGGTATTCCAACAGAGAAAAAACACCTTCAATAACCACTCACATAACCAGATCAAATATCAACACACCGATGTTTTCACGTGGTAAAACCCCTACGGGGAGACATGCATGACCCCAACCAACACGACCACTTGGAGCAGTTTATTAATGCAAAAGAAAAAGATTACAGAGAGATTTTACAATAAATTTTCTCACAATCGATCGTCGGTAAATGACCCTCCATTCTCTTTAAACAGAGATCATGGACCAATCAGGTGTTAAGCCACAAATCAATGTCTATTAATATTGAGAAGAGTATGAGCCATCAGATCACTCTATGTCGGGAACATATCATGACCGTCGGATTTCCTAACTACAAATGCATACTAATGCATACTAAAGAAACATACTAAGAAAAACACTTTTACCTAACAACATATTAGATCAAGTAGATCTTAACTAACTCCTAAGTGTCTAAATATCCTAACATGGATAACTCCATTGGTGGATTCCACACATTTCCAAATTTTGGAAATTACCACGAATTTTCATTTTCTATAAATGGTGAAACCATGCCTCCTCATAACATAAGAGACCACGTAAATTATTTATTACCTTCCTATTTGAATTTTCATCCAATCAAAATTACAATTTAACTTGAAATTTATCATTCTTTTAAAAAAAAAATCAATTTTGTATGGTTCCCCTGAACGGTTCGGCTTGCCTCGACGCAGTACATACTGTGTTAAATTCACAGTGAGCATCGTCGTTTATGCATCACATATATGTATGCATTGGTGTCATTCTAGAAAGTGCATCGCATAAATTATTTAAAAAAAAAAGTAGTGCATCTTTTGAAATGCCCTAAAACCGACACAGTGGGCTTCTACCCGCACAGACACATTTCACTTCATTAACCACACCACTAGATCAATGGTATATAAAATTCAATGTAAAAATGCTTAAATCGCACCTCCATACATAACATAAATTCAATGCGATAAATGAATTATCAATAAAATCTAGATGTACTGCAATCAATGTGAGAGAACTTGAAGGAGTTCCAAATATATGGAATGAGACGACGCTAGAATCTAAAGAATTGATCATTTGATATTATAATTTTTTTTCTTTCTGCATTTGAGACAAAACCATCATCTTGGGTAGCATAGAACAATTTAACTTCAAAAATAACTTTGAATAAATTTTAAAAGTTGACAACACACTCAAAAATTCATTTTTTTTTCTACAATATCATTGTTTTTTCTGCCCAGCTATACAAGAAACTCGAATCTGGATTTACAAAATATTAAATAGGTGCTTGATCCCTGAAAATATCCTCCTTGAACATAGAAAATTTGAATTTGATGTTCAACCCCTCTCTCACTCTCTTCCTCCTTCCCTCTCATTCTCCCTATATCCTCCCTATCTCTCTCTTACATCTACCCCTCTCTCCTCTTCAGTCTGTACCACCCTCCTTCTCTCACTTAATATATCCCCTTCCCTCTCTCCCACTCTATCTCCCCCACCGGTACGGTTTATCATTTAAAGATACACTAATGCATTTAATTGAGATAAGCACCAGAGATTGACCTCCATTATTGCCTCCACAAAGAAAAACCTCCAAAATCTTTAAATATATGTATTTTCATTTGCATTGTGGAAATTTAACTATATTACAGTGCATTATTGCTTACACACCACCATGGTACGTTATTAATTAAAATTCCCACTAGTGTGTTTGAAACTGTATTGTGCATCGACTGAAGCAAGTTACAAAAATAACATGCACTTATGATCCATAATTTGAAATTTATTACAAAAATAAATTGGTGCGTTATGCATACTGCGCTAGTGCGCCACTTATGGCATAGTGCACCGAAAAATGTAACTTCTGCAAAAAAATAGTGCACGCATTTATCATGAATGCAACAAAATATACAACAAAAAAATGAGTGGTAATTTGAGTTTTTTTTTTGTTTTTATAAAGGAAAACTCTATACATTGTTTTATTATTTGCCAAATTTTAGAGAGGATATTTATGCAACCAAAAATTATCAACAAAGATTTACAAGTGGGTGAATTGTTTTTGAATAGCCAAATTCGAGGGGGAGTATTGTAGATCACATAGAAAACTACAGAGGAGAAATTTCAGGTATATGATTTCATTCTATTAATCATCTTCATCATTCTTCTATTTGATTCAAATAATTTTCATTGCATTCCCCCCCAAAAAAAAAATGTTTCATAGTTATTTTAAGCACAATTTCTTTATAGTGTTTGTTTATTTATATAAGGGCATTTCATATATGTTGAAATGCAACAAGTCATTGCATTGGATCCCAAACCATCACGTCTCTATTGTTTGGTTTTTTAGAACTCTTTCGCAGTGACCGATGCGCTCAATACACAGTAAGAGCACTAGAGTGTATTTATTTGTAAAACAAATTTCTTTATTTCAATTCAAAATATTATTAAAAAATATTTTTGCGGTCGATGGTGCACAATTTACCTAAATTTTCACTAGAACACATTGTTTACGAAGTGCACCATTGAGTTTAAAATGATTTTTTTTTTTATATGGAAATTGTCATTTTTTAAATTTGTTCACCACTCAATGATGCATAATAAATAGTACTTAGGAAGTCGTGTTTTTCTTAATTCATAAAGCACTGAATGAATACAAAAATTTGTAAAACATTTTCAATTTCGCAACAACATTGTTATATTGTATTGATATGTATATGTATGTGCAACACACCGATGCGTATAAATATTTTTGACACCCCGGTTCGAATTATCTTAATATGTGCATTAGGATCTTACTTTTCTAAAAAATAATAACCTTTTATATATTTATTTTTTCTAGGCAAATTTTGAAAAATCCAAGGAACAAACAAGGGGAAAACTAATACATGTCAATAGAGATGTCCAAAAAAATGTAGAAGAAGATGTTAAAAGATATGAACATAATTTCATTGCAAGAGGATCCATCCTAACTACAATGTGCATCAAAGGTATGTAAATATTTTTTTATTCTTTTATGTACATGGAATTTAAGTATCACGTGAAATACTAATTTTCAATTGTTTTGTTATAGAAAAGAAAAACAAATAGAATACATTCATCACATAAGATAGGACAACAAGGAATAAAAGGGTTGATTGCAAACTTTGTGAGTATTTATGTTTTCGACATTTCTTAATATTTCATGTTTGTTGTGATATTTATATTTAAATAATTAATTTACACTTGTCCATGGATGTCTTCTACTAAGTGCTAACATACAAAGAGGAGCCAACCCATGAATTGATAAACATTGGGTTAAGTATGGGTTGTGAGTATATGAAGAATGAAATTTTGATTGAACAATTTGTTTCTAGCTATGTTTTCTAACTTCTCTTGTTTTATAATTAATGAAAAAACAAGAAAACTTTATATTGATTATATCGACTACATTTTGTTATGTCGTATTAAACATGTAGGAAACAAAGTATGGAATGTAAACATCAGAGGAGATTTTGAGAGAATTCATGAATCATGGCTTCAAAAAAATGTGTATGTTTATGAAAGACTTGGTCCTAAGGTATGTTTTTTGATTTACACAATCAAGTATATTCTACTATATACATAAATTTAGATAATACTTAATACAATTTATTTATATGTTTGTAGATGGAAGATGAAGAGGAGAAACATAAAAAACAAATTGATCAAGAAAACATTATGTTAAAAAACCAAAGTAGAATATAACCTACAAACGATCAAGAAATGAGTCATGCATGCAACTCGAGCAATGTCAATAGTTCAATTGATTAATGCCAATCAATATAATTGAATGTTACTGCAAATCTCTGAAAATCATGGATTTTGTTTAATGTAATCGACATATTGTCCCAATTGCATGAGAACATGTTACCAATAATTTTAACAATTACAAATTTGAGTATTGCACTAGAGCTTTAGGCTCTCCCTTTTTGTATGACAATGAGTCTCTTATTCATATATAATAAAATGAATTTCTTATTTCATTGCATTGTCGATTGTTGTAAAATGTTGCGTTCTTGAATAATTAATATGTGGATGATTTACATTCTTGCAAATAATAGAGGTTTAATTGGTTGGATAATGCATTAATGCAATCATTATATCAAAATTCAATAACATAAATATAAAACAATATAATTAAAAAAAAAATATGATTTTGAAATAATTAATTGAAAATTTATAAAACACAATGAATTAAAATATATACATATCAGTGCATTGTATTTTTGAAGAGTCATAGGTACTCATACATATTAATTATAATAGCGCGTTATACTATTCATAAAACATTTTGTTTTGTAAACAATATAACCTACAATGATATTTATCATTTCAAAATTGTATAGTAGTCATGTTTGAAATATAAATTGAGACACCAAAAATAAATTATGTACATTGAGATTCTCAATTTTATTTTTGCATTGATTCCTTTACTATATTATATGCACCGGTGCATACTAAAAATAATGGTGCAGACATATCAATAAGTACTAATTACAGAAGCATCGAGGTGCATGCGATATTAAATGCACCAATTCTCAGGATAACATGATCGCACCGAAACTAACTATAAATTAATTGAACTAAGGTAGACAAATCCTAAAGAACATCGACATGTCATACAAAAATGTGGAATTGGTGCGTAGTAATTATAAGAGCATTGATGCTCCACATACGATGAACAATGCAGAACTGATGTGGTGCAATAGTTATAAATGCATCGGGGCATTTTTTATTATATTAAGATCTGGGGAATTTTTATTATATTAATGTACTGATGTGTTTTATTATAGTAACATACTACAATCTAAGCACACTCACTTTTTTGATAATTTTGTCAAATTTTGTTACACTAAAATCCTTAGCTAGAAAGTGTTCTCCTTGGGCATACAACAACCCTCCCAAATTTGCACTTAATGAATAATAATAAAATTTGGGCCCCCTTTTCTTTTTCGAATTTTTTCTCAAATTGTTTCATCTTAAATATTATTAATTTCACCACCTTATATCATCTATATCGATGATGCATGTATTCTTTTGAATTCCATGTATTTTAACATGAAATTCAAAATTGAGCTACATAATTTACTTGAGCTACAAAATTTGATGGACTATTAATTAATTGTTCTTTCATCTTAAGTCTTATTGATTTCACCACCTTATATCATTTGGATTAAGAATTAAAAGTTTATATCTTTCATTAAGATTTAATTGACTTTGCTATAGCCTATTTTATGATTATAATAGCTTACCGTATTCATGATTTATTTTGCAAAGGAGTTATGAGTCAATGTTGCTTCAATTGGTTGATTGAAATTTGCAACTCTTGAGTGATTATTAAATCCAATGAAGTTAATTTCTTCAAATTTGCAAATTTTTCTCAATTTATTAATTGTTCTTTCATCTTAAGTCTTATTGATTTCACCACCTTATATCATTTGGATTAAGAATTAAAAGTTTATATCTTTCATTAAGATTTAATTGACTTTGCTATAGCCTATTTTATGATTATAATAGCTTATCGTATTCATGATTTATTTTGCAAAGGAGTTATGAGTCAATGTTGTTTCAATTGGTTGATTGAAATTTGCAACAATCACATCATTATTAAATCCAATGAAGTTAATTTCTTCAAATTTGCAAAATTTTCTCAATTTCTAAAACATATCAAATTTAGTATATTTAAAATATGTGAATAGATTTGATTTTATTAATCAATTTTAGAACTCAAACTTTGGAGAACCATATATTAAGATTTAATTAACCAAATAAGGTTCATGCGGGATCGTTTGAAAGATAAAAGCATGGAGAATATTTTGGTAACTTCCTCAAATTTTCCAAATTTTCTCAATTTCTAAAATATAATGTCAAATTTGGTATATTTAAAATATGTGAGTAGATTTGATTTTATTAATAAAATTTAGAACTCAATCTTTGGAGAGCCATATTTTGAGATTTAATTAACCAAAGGGAAGTTTCTTAGCAACAAGTCCCTGCCAAAGAGCGGTAGAAATCGAGTGGATTGGGCTTCATCTTGTTTTGTAGGCAGTGGATGGTTGGGCTTCATCTTGTTTGGTAGGCAATGTCACGCCTTCCCCCTTATCTGATACATGTGTAACTATCAACTCAGTGGAACGATTAAATTCTAAAGTGAAAGGAATAGAATCTTAGGTTGAGCCGCCTCCTCATAAGGCTTCATCAGGTTAGTATTTACGACATTTGATCCATGAATATCTTCTAACTCTCTGGTAAGTTACTGACTGCACTTACAAAGTACCTATCGATGGTTGATCCTTGCACTTACAAAGTACCTATCGATGGTTGATCCTAGGACTGAACAACAATAAGATAATTACAATAAGATAACGAGGTGAAGAACAAATAGAACTAAGTATCAATCAATCAAATCTTGTGATGAAGGCGTGTGGCTATATTTCATGATAAAGGAACATGGCTATTGACTGATGCAATTCCTTCCTAGCTACCAGAAATATTGCTACTATCGAGATTTTAAATATAATATTTAATAGAAGTATGAGAGAATCGTAAGATATTGGAAAGAGTGTATGTTGAGACCAGCTACTTGGGTGCATAATTCTTCCATGCATCAACTACATGCTCCTCATGGGACACGTAGCATCCGGAAAACATAGCAATGCGAGTAGATTAAGCCATTGATTCAACCATGTTTTCTATCAATCAGTCTTGTCCCTGCGGATATAATTCTCGTCTGAATCGATATAATTCTCATCTGAACCAAAGTGCAATGGAGAGTAGTTGCTTGCTTCTATCCATACTTTTCAGTCAAGTGGGTACGGGACCTTTTAAAGGTGGTTGAAGTCGTTGTAGGGCATAGAGACCGCATGGACTCACGACCTTATGTCTTCTATCGGAACTTTCAGATCGAGATATACCCAGTTAGAGACCAAGATCGAGAGCTGGCATCACTACCGCCTGGAGCAGTTTACCTAGTCTACCTAACATAAGCACCAGTTTCAAAGCCAGTCGGTAAAGGCATCAGAGACGGTTCGAAAGACAGTTGCAAAGCTAATTGTTCGAGAGCCCATTTCAATGCTATTTGGAAATAAAGTAGCATAAAAGCGCTGTAGTAGCAGTGAGAGGGAAGCTTGCTTGACACTTTCAGAGCGGTAGCAAGAAATTGCTCTTCTTTCTGACGTAGACCAGAACCGGAAGCGGAAGTGAGGAAGGAAGGGAAGGAGAATGGAGACCAGAACGAAAGCATTCAGAATTTAGAGTGTATCTTATCCTTGCACGGTCTGTCCATCTGTTGCACGGGAGAAAGATTTCGCTCTGTTCTTTACTTACTTACAAATGGTTGAATGAGTGTTGAAACCCTATAATTTCATATGTGTTGGACGGAATTGGCGCTGTGAGAACAAAATCCAGGAATCTTAGTTGTTTAATCATGGTGGGCAAAGGGGGTCGAATTCTGGTCTAGATCGAAGAGCGCTCACATTGTTTCCAGACATTCAGATGATCGAGAGGAGGAGACATCTAGATATCCATCCTATGCGAGATCTGGACTTGTTTAAAAAGTCATTTAAAAGAATTCTCGGATAGCCGCGACTCAGATTGAGGGTTCTGTATCAAGGTTCCAACAAACTCTTTTTGACACTTTCAGAGCGGTAGCAAGTAGTTGCTCTTCTTTCTCAGGTAGAGAAAAAATACACAATAGTAGTTGTTCTCAGGTAGGGCTATAGTTTCTCTTTCTCACTTGCATAATGGTAGTAGTAGCCACTTGAACTTCGACCTTGGTAAGCTTATCACTGACAACTGTAGCCGCCATGAGATAGTATGCATTATGATAAAGATAGTTCTCATGGAGGTAGCCTACTTGTTGACTTTGTAGATAAGTAAACTTGTTCCTTACCTTAGGCTCATAAAGATGCAGGTGTAATCGGTCCTTACCACCCTGTGATTGCTTACAAAGAAAGAAGAAGGTGCAGTTGACCTGGCGGCTTGAAGATGCAGTAATTGGTCCTTCTTACCTTCCACCGCTTATGACTGCTCACTCTTGACTTGAAGGAAAGCAGCTAGATCAGTACTAGCCATCTGGTGAGAGGTTAGTCTTGTTGCACGCGTCTCTCTATTAGTTTTGCATATTGTTAGAAGGAAACAAGACTCTATGCGGGCATAAGGCGGATATACTTTTTCTGTGTAGTGACCTCTCCTCGGTTTATTGTAAGAACTTGGAAATTTGTTGATCATATTAGAAGAGTTGCCAGTGGACCAAATTGTCTGGGATGAAAGACTGGCGGGCGAAACATGGACACTTCGAGTTGCCAATGGACCAAATTTTCTGGGATGAAAGGTTGGAGGGAAAAACTTGGACACTTCAGTCTCGGAAAGATGGGGCTAAAGAGGCGCATCATCCATCGCTCTTGCCTGGCTCTTGCATGCGTGTGTCTTTGCCTGGCTCTTGCAGGAGTGCACTAGAGGCGAGAAGAAGGTAAGCAATGCAAAGTTGATTGAGGGCCTTCTTCAAAGCAATGCAATCTCCATTCTCATGATAGGGAGTTAGAAATGCATGTAAGTGACCAAGTGCGGGGCATGCAAGTGACCAACTGCTATTGTAAGACACCAATGCCAAAGCCACGTCTAGAGATTGCAGGGGGTCATGGGGTTATGGACGTACAAAGACATTAAACATTTAATGTTTGGGAATTAATGCTAAGTTGAAACATAGCATTAATTCCCCTTGCTTATTGCATATCTAGTTTATTTGTTTCAAACCCTCTGTTTTCTATGTTTGAGAAGCCTCTTGCCTCGATATGAGGCCAAATAAGAGGTTAAAGATACAAATTTGGATAAATCTAATAAAATACCACTTAAAAAATGCAGAAAAACCAAAACTTTATGTTAAAACATGAAAAAGCCCTCGATTCTTATGCATGAATAATAGAAAAGAGAAAAACCGTTTACTAATAGTCTCCATGCCCAAAGGGCAGGGACTAATAAGGCTCATGAGGGTTCGTTTGAAAGATAAAATCACCGAGAAGATTTTGGGAGTCGTTGCATGATTAGATTTGATTTAGCAGAAACTACAGCTACGATTTTGCAACCAAAAATAAAATCAATTTTTGAGTTTGTTTTTAATAGGTTAATTTGATTTTCATAATTTTAGAAATCCGAGTTTCTTCTCTTGAATTTAGATTCGTTTAATTTGAAATCAGAAATTAAATCTAGGATTTGGGGTGAAATCATAAACAAGACACTAATTTCGAGCTAAATTTCTGACCAAACTAGGATGAATCTAAGAAATTTAAAACTTGGGGTTCTCTAGAACAAGTCCAATTAGCTGACTCGCAAGCATTTTTGGAAATAGATTCATGATTTCTTTTCAAGATTTACTCTTTGTCTTTGAAGCATAACTTGTACTATTGCAACTCTTTTGTTCAATGATAGAGCTTATGATTTTGGAAGGATTGTGAAGGAGATTCATTGTAAAACAGAGCAAGGAAATCAAGTTTATTCTTTGTGTTTAGATACTTTTATTTGTTAATACAAATCATATTCATTCATGTTAATTCAATGACAAATTTATATCAATTATTCCATTCCATGTTTTGCACTCTTTTTTCCTTTTCTGATATGAGAATGATTTTCTTCTAGATATCTTGTAGTGACATTGGTTTGTTATTGATTTTCCATTTTTTTCTTGAATTAAAACAAATTTCTAAGCAACTATTTACTCATAAATTTTTCATCTTAAATTGATTTAATTGTCATTAAAATTGTGAAACTATTTCCAAATTTTAATGACCTATCTTTCAGTATTCTAATGTCTAAAACAGATCATGTATGGCACATATAATATTATCGGAGAGTTGTTCGAGAATGGATCTCTGTAAGTGCTTTCGCGATGAAGAAAACGTGTAAAGATGGATGGATTCACTGTGAAATGTTACCCTATTCCTGGCCCATGGCACATGCTGCGTACTTGTATGGACTGTCCTCATATTTATGCGAAGTAAACCGAGGTTTTAAATTCTTTCTGATCATAACCATTTGTTGTAGAAGATTTCAGAGTAACTTCCGTACTTCTCTCCTGAAAACAGCCATAATATTATGTTATACAGAATTAATTGAAATTTTACTTTTAGATTTTAGATAAAGTTAAAGAGTAATTACATTATAATTTTTTTTAATTATTAAAAATAAAACATATCATAAGGAATATTTATTTTTCATCTTTTTTAGATCATAACATTAAATGAGTTTAATTTAATTTAAAAAAAAATTATACAAATTATTTGTATTTTAATAATATAATTTTGTTAAAAATATAATTTAAAAAAAGTTATATAATTTTTTTTTAATATTTTTGTTTTCATTTTTTTCTAGAAAAAAAAGCTTAATTTTATTTCTTGTAAGAGACAAAATTATATTTTGTAGGTGCTTATAGAGCACAACACACCAAAAAGTGTGTATAAAAAGTAATTGGCTTTTGAAAACCCTCATGCCATGACTATTTTTGCAAATTCAATATCACATCCCATGTGCTTAATAAGAGTACTTTATATACCAGTAAAACACCACCGCTTTTGTGGATACACTCTGGCCTTTTTTGAAAATTGTTTTAATTAATATCATTGTTATCTTATTTTTTGTCCTTAAATTATATATATATAATTATTGCAGAGGAGTTCATCAATACTAAAACCATTTTTTTTTGTTGTTTTGTTGACTTTAAAAAATCTTTTGACATGGTTCCTAGGAGAAACCTTTGGAATAGGTTGGAAGAGATAAAAGTGTCTCTCGAGTTGAGGGTTGCTGCAATAAGGATGTATGAGAATGTTATTGCTAAGATTAAAAACACCGAGGGCTGGTCAAAAGAGATTAATTGCAATATCGGAGTCAAACAAGGTTGTCCCTTGTCCCCTACCCTTTTTGGCATATACATTGACAAGTTAGAAGAATGCTTGAAAAAAGTTGGTTGTGTCGGCCCTACTCTCACTGGTATAGTCATCAATCTTCTTCTTTATGCAGAAGATATCATTCTTATGGCAAGGAGTCCCCATGACCTTGAAAACCAACTAAGAATCCTCAAGGATTTTTTCTCCAATATGGGTATCACTGTTAATACTGATAAGACTAAGGTCATGATTATTAAATCCAATAAGATCCATTATGATACCTTTGTATATGACAACAACAACTTGGAGGAAGTGACTTCATACAAATATCTTGGAATTGATATTCACCACAAGCTGAATTGGAATTATAGCATTTAGAAAAGGATTATTGGGGTATGGAAAGCTTATAATGGGCTTGAAAACAATTGTAAGTCAACTGATCTTTGGAGTTGGGATAAGAATAAACTCATTTTTGAGACTCTTGTTACACCTTCTATTCTTTATGGATGTGAAGTCTGGGGCTGTAGTATCTCTCGTAAATCCTGGAGAAAGATAGAGAAAATACAAAACAATTTTATAACCTATAATCTCAAAATTAAAGGAAATACGCCCTGTCCCATCCTCTTCTTAGAAAAAGGTCTCTCCCCCATTGAGAGCATGGTTATGACTAGATACATAATGTATAAGAACAAGTTAAACAACATGGAAGACAAGAGGCTACCTAAAATTGCTTCAAAATCAAGTCATAACGACCATCTACTCAAGCGAGGATGGCATAAAGATGCCCAGTCTTGGCTAAGCTACTGGGGAATCATGGAAGAAACCATTTTGCAGAATAAAGATACTATTAAAAAAAAGTCAAATCAAAATTTAAGGAGAAAATGTGGCGTGATAAAGGGTTAGAGGAAAAAAGAAAATTAAGGTATTATAAAGATGTAATCAACCCTAATCTAAAAGATCAAAATTATATATATGTTTTGCCAAGTGTAAAGAAAAAAATAATCATTGCTAAAATACCATGGGATGAAAGAGTGTGTCACCTTTGTGACAATAAGAAGGTTGAAAATGAAAAACACTTTCTCTTAGATTGTCCAGCCTATAGCCATATTAGATCTCATTTTCAAAATATTGATCATGTTAGCATCGAAAGTTAGCCTCAGATTGCGACGAGGACAAACCCGATACCCATCAGTTTAAATGTCACAATTTGTTTATAAAAGGTGATCAAATGGAAGTAAACTCAGAACAATAACATTTTAAGTTAGAAAACTGGGTTGGAACAACTAAGACAGGTGAGGTCTTGATCTAATTTAAGCAAGTAATTTTGCACAGTGGCGAGTAAGTGGAGGGAAAAACAAAGGAAATAAAGTCTTCTCTGGACATCCGGTCTTCCAACAGACTTTAAAAAGGGAAAAGTATCAAATATGAGATCCACTCAGATCCGAGAAACTTCAAGAAACTTAAAATATTGGAAAAGTAATATAATCAAACATACATTATATAGTCATTACAACACCCAACTCGATCATCCATGCTCGACCTCTAAGATTCAGAGGAAAAAGGAGAGGAAGAGGATGGCTGCCATTAAACAAGAAGTCTCAAATATCAGTCTATAAGCAGAGAACCAGAGGCTTCGTTAAAGATTTACAATTGGGAGCTTAGCTCTACCATCGATCTTTACAAAATATGAAAACTGAGTATATATACTAAGAGCAATCCGCCTCCTTGGCAGTAGGAGGGTAGCTAAGCCATTAAATTCCAAACTAGTGTGTGTAGGCTCTTCTGTCTAACAGGGACATCAAATCGACATGGCTCTTGCAGGGGGATCTGCGCATAAGAGTACCGCGGGCTGAATNACTCTCTTCATGGCGGTGGCCAAGACCTCATGCACATGGGACGATCACACTCGTGCACATGGGACGATCACACTCTTGTGGCTAGCATCCTTTCTCGGCTCCATTCTCATCGGGACCTGAGGTTGTGACCACGTGTCTCTGCATGGACGGCTCAGATTGATCCTTGATCGACGACCCCGATCACTCTCAGGAAATATTACATCAGGGATCCATGATGCACCTCCTTTCCTTTTCCCCAGTGCCCAAACTTTGCGAAAGGCTTCTTCGAAATTTAGTGGTCGGATTTGCTCTTAATATAACGACCACGATAATCCCTGGAACGCCCATGTCACCAGTGCTATCATCCATACAACCCAGGAGCCATGACCATGTGTCTAGTTCCTAGACGCTAGCCATGATTTCGGCTACCGATAAATGGGGGGAAGTGACCCCTTGTCTTTTAGAACCCCAGAAACCGAAATGACGAAACACCGGATATGACGGCTCAGATCCCTTCTTGATCAACGGATCGGATCATATTTCGATGAGCACGTAACTTAAATAGCCTCCCTGCTTTCAACCCTGTGACTTTGAGAACAAGCTCCAAGACTCTGGGCCAGACCCCATGGCACTTTCGCAAATCGCATTTTGGTGATTCCTAATGCAGTGGAGCAGCAGCCCGTTGTCCATCAAAGTATCAGTCGTCGAAATGGCGACCAAACTTAATCACATGCTGCATGTCACTTGACTGGATGGCTGAGATCTTTAGTTGATCAACGGTTCCGATCCTTTCAGGATTTCTCACATTGGGGATTCACGATTCATCTCTTCCCTGCTCTCCTAGTGACCAAAGCTGTGAAAGCTCAGATCTGTGCCACCTGTTCCCGTAGGATCTGACGACCCAAATTAAATCATGGAATATGGGTGCTTTGTCTCCAGCCTCTGCACTACGTTAAACCCCGGGAAACTTCATGGCCCCGAACACTTGATGACCGTCGATCTTGCCCGCATGAAAAATCCTCGCCGTTGAAAATTGCTCTTTGCCCGCTCGCTTGATTTTGAGCCTGAAATGAACTTTTCTACATGTTGCGCTTGGCGCTCATGGTTGTTTCCTTTGAATAAAATGGATTTGATGGGTTTTTAATCCCCATTTCTTCGCATTTTACGCCAAGTGCTCGAATCCAGAGAGAAACTTCCCCCCTTACAAGAATTGGTGCTAACATTAGGCTCCATGGGGGATAGAGTCGTCCCTGCGATGCTCTAAGAACTCCTTCTACAGTTCCAGTCACCTTTTGTTGGGCTATGGAGTCGAGCTCAAAACACCCTTCTTAAAAATACATGTCGATAAGTGAAATAAAAAATAAACACACATGCTCCATGGAGCTTATTTATGTATAGTCTTAAACAAATAAATTCCTTTACATGGGGCTAGGTGAAAGCAAACTTCGACCATATCCATTCAAGTAACTTCTTGAATGGAAGCTCCTTCACTCTGTCGATGATCACTAACAGATGATGGAACTGCGACAGCAGAATGATTACATCCTTTAGCTCCCATCCTAAGGCTGAGGTTAGGATGAAGTTGGGCATATGCAAATCATGAAGGAAATACAACTCCATGTATTCCTTCATAGGCTAAAAGGACAAATGGAAAAATCCATAAAATGGGTGATGAGAAGCCTCCTCTACTACGCAACTACTCATGCATGGTTGAATGTCTCTGGTGGGCACAGGTCGATGAGAAGTTGATGGGGGATGACTGATCTCAAGTGATGGTTGCTCACTGATCAGCTCTGAACAGGAGGTAAACTACACCTCGTGCTGCTCCTCTGGTTATTCTTCTTCAAACTCTTGGCTCTCCCAAGGGTTAGATTCATATTCATCATAAATAGGACCCCTGGGAAAAAATTTCTCCTCATCATGCTACTTAGGGTCTTCTACAGGCCCGAGATGGCTTGTTTCCTCATGATGATCTTATTTAATGAACAAAGGATAAGGATTTACAGTCTTCTCTTTGAAATCCTACATATCCATCTCAGAATCCAATTCGTAGTTGTCATACACAGGCTGGATGCTCCTATGGTCATCAAACTGTGATGTTGGGCTCTGTTGCTCTTCATCTGAATAATCATCAAATCTTGGTACAACAGGCATGTCAGGAGTAAAATGCAAGGCCTCTACAGTCATGAGATCTTCAACGCTATCATCACCAATAGGGTTGTCAAGGATATATGGTTCAAGGACTTGAAAATCCTCTGTGCTTTCTTCATAAGAGTAGCAAGCACGATATGCCTCGAATTTTTCTAGTCTTGCAGAAAGTGATGGTACCAACTCTATAAACTCCTCTGAGGTATATCCTTCATCCTCACAGCTTTTGCAAGAATGAACTATGTCCTGAAAACCATCTCTATACCCCTCACAATAGTTATGACAAATTAACTCCGAGGAATAACACATTTGATAGTGTCTATTGAAAGCTGCATGAAGCTCTCTCGGAGAGGAGATGCTAGCAGGGGGCAAGGATCAATACCATTCACGGGCATCCCCATTCAATGAGAACATGAACATTTTTAGTAATACATCCTCATGATGTATCTCCCATCGATGCATGAGTTCATGAAACTCACGGAGATGCTGAGCAAGGTTGTCCTCTTTACGCTCTCTAAATATGGGAAAATAATCGCCCCATTCATCCACAGTAGGGACAACATTAGGAAAACCAGGAACAATAGAAAAATCAAAAGGACCAAACCTTCGATCCAGGATCCTTTCCATTTCAAAACAATAGAGTCACTAATCAATACCTTAAACATGGAGTCGCCAAGTGAAAGATGTGCAGCTTTGAATGTGTCTAGTCTTTGTTCACCATCAAAGGCCAGATCCTAACGTTGTTGTTACCCCAGGGAACTTCTAAAGATGAGAAAGCAACTGCTGAAAACCTTCTCGAGAAATCTCCTCTGGGTCAGCTTTCAGGTGTGCTAAAAGTAGCCACAACTAAAACAGTGAAGTGGAAACATTGGAGTTGCCACAGTGGAGTCACCAGGTGTAGAGATACAATCTCCGATGCACTAGGTTATGATGCAGCCTTAGAACCAGTAAGATTTATCATTCAATCCCAGGGAAAATCTTCAACTTTGTCCCCGACAACGGAACCAGAAATGTTAGCAACGGAAGTCGGCCTCAGATTGCGATGAGGACAAGCCCTATACCCATCAATTTAAATGTCACAATTTGTTTATAAAAGGTGATCGAATGGAAGTAAACTCAGAAAAATATTGTTTTAACTCAGAAAAATGGCTTGGAACAGCTAAGACATGTAAGGTATTGATCTAATTTAAGCCAGTAATTTTGCATAGTGGTGAGTAAGTGGAGGGAAAAACAAAGGAAATAAAGTCTACTCTGGACATCTGGTCTTCCATCAGCCTTTAAAAAGGGAAAAGTCTCAAATATGAGATCCTCTCAGATCCAAGAAACTTCAAGAAACTTAAAATTTTGCAAAACTAATATAATCAAACATACATTATATAGTCATTACAACATCCGACTGGATCATCCATGCCCGGGCTCTAAGATTCAGAGGAAAAAGGAGAGGAAGAGTTTGGTTTCCATTAAACAAGAAGTATCAAATATCAGTCTATAAGGTAGAGAACCAGAGGCTTCATTAAAGATTTACAATTGGGAGCTTAGCTCTACCATTGATCTTTACAAAATATGAAAATTGAGTATATATACTCAGAGAAATTCTCCTCCTTGGCAACAAGAAAGTAGCTGATCCATTCAATTCCAAACTAGCATGCGCAGGATCTTTTGTCTAACAAGTACATCAGATCCACATGGCTCTTGCAGAGGGACCTGCACACAGCAGTACCGCGGGATGAATGTTTCAGACCCCCCCCCCCCACACCTTCCATTCATGGCTTGAGCCGAGGTTTCACCAAGCTTCTCAAACTTCATTAATTTCTCTCTTCATGGTGGTGGTCGAGACCTCGTGCACATGGGATGATCATGCTCTTGTGGCTAGCCTCCTTTCTCATCTCCATGCTCATAGTGACCTGAGGCTGTGACCACGCATATCTGCATGGACTACTCAGATTGATCCTTGATTGGCGGCCCTGATCACTATCGGGAAATATTACACCGGGGATAAACGATGCACCTCCTTTCCATTTCCCCAGTGCCAAAACTTTGCGAAAGGCTTCTTCTGAATTCAATGGTCAGATATGTTCTTAATATGAAGGCCACGATAATCCCTGGAAGGCTCGTGTCACCATCCTTATCATCCATATGACCCAGGAGCCATGAACGTGTGTCTAGTTCCTAGATGCTAGCTGTGATTTCGGCTCCCGATGAATGGGGGGAGGTGACCCCTTGTCTTTCAGAACCCCAGCAATCGAAATGCCAAAACAACGGATCTGACGGCTCAAATCCCTTCTTGATCAATGAATCGGATCATCTTTCAACGAGTTCATAACTTAAATACCCTCCCTCCTTTCAACCTTGTGACTTTGAGACCAGGCTCCAAGACTATGGGCCAGACCCCATGGTGCTTTCACAAATTGCATTTTAGCGATTCCTAGTGCAATGGAGGAGCGACCCACTGTCCTTCAAAGTCCCGGTCACCGAAATGGTGATCAGACTTAATCGCATGCCGCATGTTGCTTGACTCGATAGCTGAAATCTTCATTTGATCAATGGTACTCATCCTTTTGGGATTTCTCACACTTGAGATTCACGATGCATCTCTTCCCTTCTCTCCTGGTGACCAAAGATGCAAAAGCTCATATCTGCGCCACCTGTCCCCGCAGGATTAGACGACCCAGATTAAATTGTGGAATATGGGCACTTTGTCTCTGGCCTATGCACTATGTTAAACCCCAGGCAACTTCATGGCCCTGAACACTCGATGACTGTCAATCTTGCCCGTATGAAAAATCCTTGCCGTTGAAAATTTCTCTTTGTCCACTCGCTTGATTTTGAGCCTGAAATGAACTTCTCTGTGTGTTGCGCTTGGCGCTCATGGTTGCGGCCTTTGAATAAAATGGATTTGATGGGTTTTTAATCCCCATTTATTCTCATTTTACGCCAAGGGCCTGAATCCAGAGAGAAGCTCCCCCCCCTTGCAAGAATTGGTTCTAACATCCGGTCTTCCAGTCTTCGAAAGCTCAGATCTTTCCCGTATGAATATGGGTTCTTTGTCTCCGGCCTATGCACTACGTTAAACCCTAGGAAACTTCATGGCCCCGAACACTCGATGACTATCGATCTTTCCCGTATGAAAAGTCCTCGCCATTGAAAATTGCTCTTTGCCCGTTCGCTTGATTTTGAGCCCGAAATGAACTTCTATGCGTGCTGCGCTTGGCACTCATGGTTGTAGCGTTTGAATAAAATGGATTTGATGGGTTTTTAATCCCCATTTCTTCACATTTTACGGCAAGGGCCTGAATCCAGAGAGAAACTNAATTGGTTCTAACATCCGGTCTTCTAGTCTTCGAAAGCTCAGATCTTTCCCGTATGAATATGGACACTTTGTCTCCGGCCTATGCACTACGTTAAACCCCGAGAAACTTCATGGCCTCGAACACTCGATGACTGTCAATCTTTCCCATATGAAAAATCCTCGCCGTTGAAAATTTCTCTTTACTCGCTCGCTTGATTTTGAGCCCGAAATGAACTTCTCTACGTGTTGCGCTTCGCGCTCATGGTTGCGGCCTTTGAATAAAATGGATTTGATGGGTTTTTAATCCCCATTTCTTCGCATTTTATGCCAAGGGCCCAAATCCAGAGAGAACCTACCCCCCTTACAAGAATTGGTGCCAACATTAGGCTCCATGGGGGATAGAGTCATTCTTGCGATGCTCTAAGAACTCCTTCTGCAATTCCAGTCGCCTTCCATTGGGCTATGGAGTCAAGCTCAAAACACCCTGCTTAAAAATACATGATGATAAGTGAAATAAAAAATAAACACACATGCTCCATGGAACTTATTTATGTACAGTCCTAAACTAACAAATTCCTTTACATGGGGCTAGGTGAAAGCAAACTTCCACCATATCCATTCAAGTAACTTCCTAAATGGAAGCTCCTTCACTCTGTCGATGATCACTAGCAGATGATGCAACTGCGACAACAGAATGGTTACATCCTTCCGCTCCCATCCTAAGGCTGAGGTTAGGATAAAGCTGGACAACTGCAAATCATGAAGGAAATACAATTCCATGTATTCCTTCACAGGCTCATAGGGCCAGTGGAAAACTCCATAAAAAGGGTGTTGGGCAGCCTCCTCTACTACGCAACTTCTCACGCATGGTTGATTGTCTCTGGTGGGTACAGGTCGATGAGAATTTGATGGGGGATGATTGATCTCAAGTGATGGTTGCTTGTTGATCAGCTCTGAAAAGGAGGTAAACTGCACCTCCTCCTGCTCCTTTGGTTCTTCTTCTTCAAAATCTTGGCTCTCCCAAGGGTCAGATTCATATTCATCATAAACATTACTCGTGGAAAAAATATGCTCCTCATCATGCTGCTTAGGGTCTTCTATAGGCCCAGGATGACTAATTTCCTCATGATGGTCTTCTTTAATGGATAGAGGATAAGGCTTTGCAGTTTTCTCTTGGAAATCCTGCATATCCAACTCAGAATCCGATTCGTAGTTGTCATACACAGGCTGAATGCTCCTCTGGTCACCAAACTGTGATGTGGGGCTTTGCTTCTCTTCATCCGAATAATCATCGAAGCTTGGTACAATAGGCACATCAGGAGTAAAATTCAAGGCCTCTACAGTCATGAGATCTTCAATGCTATCATCATCAATAGGGTTGTCAAGGATATATTCTTCAATGACTGGAAAATCCTGTACGCTTTCTTCATAAGAGCAACAAGCACGATCTGCCTCGAATTTTTCTAGTCTTGCAAAAAGTGATGGTACCAACTCTATCAACTTACCCTCTTAAGCTCTGATATACCAATTCGATCTTAGTGGATGTTAATCATCATCATCATCATCATCATATATATATAATTCTAATTCCTAAGTCCCAAAAATTAAAATTTATGTTATGAAGATATATATACCTACTTCCTCTTAATTTCAACAAGTAACCTTAAACATATTAATCTCTTTATTTTTATTTTGTATTTTTATAATAAGTCAGTTTTTATAAATTTCACACAACTTCTTTTGAATCTATGGCACAGACCCAATACGTAATATTAAGAAGTTTATGTTTAGTCATCTCAGCTGTTAAGTTTCTTATAGCTATTTATTTTAGCAATTTATTATTAGATATTTTTAAAATATCACAAAATAAATTGAAAAAAGCTTAAGTCTAAAAAATATTAAAATTAAAAAAAATATTTTATAAGAAAAAAAATTAAAAAAAATATTGTTATAATCTTTAAAATAAAATAAATAATCCTATATCTATTTTAAATCAAGATTTCTTAAACATTAAGATAATTATGTTTCTATTTATTTTAATCACCCTTAAAGTTTATGATTGTCCTCTACAAATCAATATGAAAGAGATGTTATGTAACATAACACATTAAAATAATAACAAATAATATATATATATATATATATATATATATATATATATATATATATATATATATATATATATATATATATATATATATATATATATATATATATGTATTAAACCAACTTAGATCCATCTTAATCTTTGATTTATCAAGTTCCTAAAAGAATTCAATTCATTTTAGTCTTTTTTTAGAATGCAAAACTTGAATAAAAGTTAAAGGTTTTCATTAGAGAGATTAGATAATAAATCAAAAGTTAAGATAAATCTATGTTGGTATGATGATGACGATGATGATGATGATTAACGTCCACTAAGACCGATTGGTCTATCAGACCTTAAGAGGGTAAATGATTACTTGTGATTCTTTAGAATTTTACTTGTGATTCTTTATGTATAGCTATAGAACTCGAGATTACTCTAAACTTTAAAGTTTTATCAAAATTCAAAATAATTCAAAATGGATTTCAAAATATATTTGCACCGATAGGCATCCCCCATATTGGAATTGATGAGGTAATGAAGCTTTTAATTACAAATTCCAATCTTGTGGCCAACATTTAAAGATGCCAACATATTCTTAGTCGTCCTCCCAATTCAATGAATAAGATTTAATGCTGATAACTTCCTTGCATTTATAAATGCATCCATTAACTTGTTTACTTTTTCACATTTACCTAATCATATTAAGAAATTACTATCCAACCATATGATTGACACGTTTAGTTGATTACCAATAATTAATATCTATACAACCTTTTTCTTCCCACGTTTAGATTATTACCAGGCATTGCTTCATCTTCATTGCCACCAATACCACATCCGATTTTTAAGAAAGACAAGCGCCTCGTATACCTAAGGCAGGTCGCTTCATATACCTAAAGCAGGCCACGTTTTGGTTTATGAACCGTCGCATACGTTTAATATTCACATGCTATTATCCAGAATGTGCTCTATGCATTTTATTATTCTATGTGTATGAATGCACAAGCGATAGAATGAGCTCAAATCCACTATGGGTTTAATTATTCTATGGATATGAATGCACAAGTGATTTCTTTAGATTTAGATTGCACATACGGTTCTGCATAATTGGATCAGAAGCACAGATGGGAGACTAATTTTTCACGAGTTTATGAAGTTTCTTCATGGTATAAAGGCTTCAATAAATGCTGCACAGGTTGTTTAATATTTATTGTTTATTTAATGTCATTGTCGGGGAGCGCTTAGTTCTGTTAGCTAATTTGTATCAGTAAATTTGGTGCGAGTCGAGCAATTTCGTTGAATATTCCATGTGTATTAACTCCATTGTTTATTTTAAACACTGTTACTATCACATAGACATAGAAAGGGAGAACCCGCTATAGAATGCACATTTTCCTTAATAAACGTTTCTCTATTAGGTGTGTTGCAGATATATTTAGGTATCTTTTATACTAATCTCATGGCAAGATTGTGAATCAGATCAATGGATTGCATGGACTTCTGTAGTTGGGGAGCTGTAATCAATTTTGAGTTATAAATGTTATAGAATTTTCAAGGATGTAGCGGTATTTTCATTTTGGTAGCCTATATAGAAATTTGCATATAAATATCAGATAAAATATACTAGAAAAACAACACGGTGAGGCTACGCTCCCTTCTTATTATTTAATGAAGACATATTACATCTTTATATAGGAAAAAACTCTCCTGAGTCGGCTACATGCAAACCAAAGACAACTAGACTCTTAACTAAGAACTAACTCTTAACATGCCTACAACTGACTCTCACAACTGAAGCTTATAATTGGTGCTTACATCTGATGCTTTCTCCATTATTTCCAAGTCTCCCCCTTAATGGAGAATGGATTGACTTCTACACCTAACATCTTCCTGAACAGTTCAAACTTAATCTTTCCAAGAGGCTTAGTGAAAATATCAGCAACATTTTCACTAGTATTACAATACACAAGAGTTATTTCATTTGACTGCAACTTTTCTCGAACAAAATGATACTAAGCTTCAATATTCTTTGTCCTTGCATGAAAAATCGGATTCTTCACAATATTGATTGATCTTTGATTGTCACATCTGATCATCGTAGGTTCCTTTCGTTCTTCTCCAACATCTTGAAGAAGTCTTCTTAACCAAACAACTTCACAAGTTGCTGCACACAAGCCTTTATATTCTGCTTCGGTAGAAGACAAAGATATAGTAGGTTGCTTTTTACTGCTCCATGAAACAACACCAGATCCAATGCTGAATGCATATCCAATGGTTGATCTTCGATCATCCAGATTGCCAGCCCAATCAAAATCTGAATAACCTATCAACTCAACATTAGATGCATTAGTATACTTAATACCATAATCAAGTGTACCTTTTAGATACCTGAGTACTTCCTTTGCTGCATTCCAATGGATTTCATGAGGTTTCACCATGAACTAACTTAACACACTCATAGAATATGAAATATCAGGTCTAGTTGTGGTGAGATAATTCAGACTACCCACCATCTGACTATACATAGTGCCATTCACCTCCTTCGAACCATCATCACAAGACAGTTTCACATTCTGTTCCATGGGAACAGTAGAAGACTTACACTGATCCATGTTAAATCTCTTAAGTATTTATCTGATATACTTACTCTGACAAACAAAAGTTTGGCCTGCATTTCTCCAAACTTCAAGACCTAGGCAATAATGTAAATCACCAAGATCTTTCATTTCAAATACCTTTGATAACCGCTCCTTGATTTCATCAATTAACTTCTCTGCATTTCCTGTAATTATTAAATCATCAACATATAATGAAATCAATACTATATACCCCTGTTCATCAATTTTGGTATACATATTTGGATCACTTTTGCTCCTCATAAAACCCTGTTGAAGAAAGAAAGAGTCTATCTTCTCATACCATGACCTAGGTGCATGTTTTAGTCCATACAACGCTTTCTTTAACTTACACATTAAGTGTTCTTGACCCTTTTCAACAAACCCTTCAGGTTGAGTAAGGTAAACCTCTTCCTTTAACTCACCATTCAAAAATGCAGATTTAACATCTAACTGATGCAACTTCCAATGATACTTTGTAGATAAAGCGATTAACATTCTGATAGTATTCAATTTAGCTATTGGTGCAAATGTTTTAGCATAATCAATACCTTCTGTTTGTGAATACCCCTTTGCAACCAGTCTAGCCTTATACTTATCTATACTACCATCTGATTTAAACTTGGGTTTGTATATCCATTTGCATCCAATGGGCTTCTTATGTTTAGGCAATTCAGTCAATTCCCAAGTATTGTTTTTCATTATAGATTCATATTCTTCCTCCATTGCATTTCGCCATTCATCATGTTCATTAGCTTCATCAAAATTCACGGGTTCTATGACATTTGAAATGCTACTCCTTAGGGCATAGTCTTTATACCTCTCAGGAAGTCGAATATGTCTTGAAGATCTTCTCAACTGATTATCTTCCTCGCCACTTTGTGAAGATCTATCTTCACTGCTAGGTGAACTGTGACTACTTGAATTTTCCATATCAGTGAGTCCTTGCTGCTGCTGTTGCTGTCGCTATGGGGATGGCTGTTGTTGTCGCTGTGAGGATGGCTGCTATTGTGTGGGATGCTGCTGATGCTGCTCTTCTTTAACTCCTGCATCAAGAAGTCTCTGCCATTCCTCATGACTGTTGTCGTCATGATTTCTTGCTTCCTGCTCATGGAAAAGTACATCTCTACTTGCAAATACTTTGTGAGTGGTAGGATCAAACAGTTTGTATGATTTAAATTCAGAACAATACCCAATGAAAATACATTTAGTGGATTTAACATCTAATTTCCTCCTATTCTCCTTTGGAATATGTGCAAAAGCCTTACACCCAAATACTTTCAAATTATTAACTGCGGGTTTGGAACCATACGAGGCTTCGAAAGGAGTAACATTATCAAGACACCTTGTTGGACTTCTATGCTTTAAATAAACTGCAGTGTTTATGGCTTCAGCCCAAAATGCATTTGAGAGATTCTTACCTTTCATCATACTGCGTGCACACTCTACCAAAGTTTTGTTTTTCCTTTTGGTGACTCCGTTTTGCTGTGGAGTGTGAGGTACTGTAAACTGTTGTACTATTCCATTATCTTTGCAATATTTGTTGAAGTCCCCTGATTTATACTCTCCCCCTTGATCTGAACGGAGGATTTTGATGGATTTTCTCGTCTTCTTTTCCATCATGGTTTTGAATTCCTTAAAGTACTCAAAAACATCACTTTTTCATCTAAGGAAGTAAACTCATTTGTATCTCGTGCAATCATCAATAAATAACAGAAAGTAAAATGCACCTCCTAAAGACCAAGTCTGTATAGGCCCACAAACATCAGTATGCACAAGATCTAACACATCTCTCTTTTTCTTATCAATATTAGAGGGGAATTCATCTCTGTGCATATTTCCTAATGCACATCCATCACAAGCATCTTTCTCATTCTTTAACATGGGAAGTCCTTCAATCATATTCTTTTTCTGTAATAACAATAAATCATGATGATTGATGTGTCCATACCTTTGATGCCAAAGAATATTTGTTGGCATAGTGGGAGAATTCAGTGCATGATGTGCTTTTCTGGTAACATCAAGTTTGTATAGACCTCCTACTCTGACACCCGTTGCAACAGTTCGGAAGTGGTCCAACAGATCCTTCACTATGCAATAATTCTTAAAGAATTCAACCTTCAAGTTCTGATCTGTAATGGTGGACACATAGATAAAAAATTTCTTTATTCCTGGCACATACACCACATTACGAATGTGACGAACAGTACCATTCGGCAATGTCACAGGAATGTCTCCATATCCCTTGATCTGATGAGCGCGGTTATCTCCAAGATATATGCTGGCACCATTCTGTGTTTCTTTAAAATTAGCATACCAATTTTTATTAGAATTCATATGTACTGATCCTCCGGAATCCACAAACCAGGCATCAGAATCATCCGTTTCAGCAGATAAAGCAGCGTTAGACACAAATAGCCTAAGATCCCGTGAGTCAAAATTCGGGGGTTCATCAATATCATCATTAGCAATAAATAATCTGTGATCTTGATTTGAAGATTTTTCTGCATAATGACCTGAATGTGTTCTAGGTTTATTCCTATCCTCATCACTTTTTTTCTTATGACAGTCTTTAACCATATGTCCAGGTCGACCACAATAAAAACAACTCTTTGACTCATTCCTATCAGATTGCATACCTTGATTTGGAGATTGTCTTCTCTGCCATGAACCGCCTCTCTGCCATGAACTGCCTCCTCTGCCTCTTACTCCTGATCTTCCTCTTGCAGATCTATTATTTGACCATAGTGCCAAATCTTTACTCGGAGGCTTCAGATTCTCACGCCTCTCTTCCTCTTGCAGCAAAATACCTGTCAGTTCTTCAAACGTAGGAGGTTTCTCCCTTGCTGTAAGACCTATTATGAACATATGATAGTCTTCTAGCATACCATTTAAGGTAATAGTCACTAGATCAGTATTGGAAACAGTTTCCCCTATATTTACTAACTTGTCTTTCACCTCTTTAATGCGACCCAAAAATGAACTAA
>ML798412.1:328108-340144 GCA_009831015.1 Picea engelmannii
AGGAACAAAATGCGATTTGTGTTGCTAGTTTCATACAAAGCTTTAAGAGCTGTCCATGTTTCAACAGAAGTTGTAGCGTCTCTAATATGTGGAATTATGCTATCTTTAACTGACATGCGCAACAATACCTTTGCCTTGTTTTCACGCTTCTCCCAGTTTTGGATCTGTGCTGCTATCGCACCTGCAGCCGCAACAGGTTTCAGTTCAGTTCCATTCGCAATGTTCTAGACACCATAGCCCTCCATGAGCGTCTGCATCTTGAATTTTCAGTTAATGAAGTTTGAGCCATCTAACTTGTTGGCTTCGTTGAGATAGGTCTTTGCCAGCGGATTCGCCATCGCTGCAATTTAGTCTCTGCAAGAAAATCACCAAGGATATGCAACTTTTTGTCGAGTGTTGAGCAGTCCATCGCTCTGCCTTTCGAATCCATTGATCCAACTATATTTCTATTGTCAACTTAAATCATGCATGCATCCACCTTAATATCCAAAATCTCCACTTTTAAAAAACTTATAACTCCCTCTTTATATATAAAAAATAACCAACATATAACTCCACTTTTTTAAAGAAAAAACTTATAACTTCACTTTTAATAAAAATCCACTTCACAATTTCTTTTAAATCTCTTACCCACTTTAATAAAAAGATTTATAACTTCAAGTATACACATGCATTTACTTTATCCACATGCATTCACTTTAATATTCAAAATATCCCCTTTAAAAGAAAACTTTATACCTCTCTCAAACAATCCAACGCATGCAAATCTTATTCAATGCTCCACATATGCTCACCAAATCCATGCTTTTTAAAAAAAATATCCATTCACATGTAAAACAAAATTTACACTGAGGCTCACCTTCATGCTTCATTCACCTCCACGCTTTTCAAAACTCTTCCATGCAATTGGATTTTCTCATGCACCAAATTAATCCACGCTCATGGATTTGCCTTACCACATGGCGATTCAGCAAACGATGGGCTTACACAGCGGATTTACTTTAGATCTGAGTACACGCGAGTTAAAAAACAACGTTCCTCGCGACTTATTGGACTGTGGGGAGTTCGTAGCTCTCGCACCTCACGACTTATTGGACTGCGGGGAGTTCGCAGCTCTCGAGTTCTCTGACTGCGGGAATGCCCAAATATTTCTGCACTATAACGCTATCTTGGCCTGCGGGAATTTTTCCGTTTTCTATGCGCGTGAAGGCTGAGTAGTATGCCCCCGCACCCTACCAGAGGAGGGACCTGTGAACTTCAAGAATTTTCGCACTTCTCCTCGTGGCTCTGATACTAAGATAAAATATACGAGAAAAACAACATGTTGAGGCTACGCTCCCTTCTTATTATTTCATGAAGACGAATTACATCTTTATATAGGAAAAGACTCTCCCGAGTCGTCTACATGCAAACCAAAGACAACTAGACTCTTAACACGTCTACAAATGACTCTCACAACTGAAGCTTATAACTGGTGCTTACAGCTGGTTCTTTCTCCATTATTTCCAAGTATATCTAGACCCAAAATTTTAAAGACATAAAAGAGTAAGTTTATGAAACATTGAAACACAGTTTCTAAATGGCTCATCCTTATCCCAACTGTGCTTTCCCGCCATCATACAGCTAACTCATTTAGTTTTCATCTACAATTGTCATGGTTTAGTGGTTTAGTTTTCATATCAGTGGTTTAGTGGTTTAGTTTTCATATGAGTAGTCGTTGATATAAATAAATTGTTTTGATTCAATCTGATTGTTTTGATGCAATTTGATTAAAGTTACAAATTTACTTATATATATTTGATGTGTATGTTAATGGAATTTGATGATTATGTTAAATTCTAAATTTATTATTGATGCTTATGTTGATTTGTGCAGTGAATTCTGATTTGTGCAGTGAATTCCATTAATAGAGGCACACAAATTTACTAAGTTGGGAGTTTTACTAGCAGTAAGCCAAGTGCTAATTAGAGTTTTTTTTTAACTACTATGGAAGTTTTACGAGCAGTAAGCCAAGTGCTAATTAGGTTTTTTTTTTAACTACGTTGGGAGTTTTACCAGCAGTTCGCTCCCAATGGTTCATGCCCTGGGGAGCGAAGTCCACGCGGTTCATTGATATTCCCAGCACTTCATTGATTAAAATATTCTCAGTAACTTGTTATTACAGCTCATATTTTCAGCTTAACAGTGTTTTGGATCTCATCGATGTTTAATAAATCTATGGTAATATTAAGGGAATGGATGTTTAAAAGCAAAGAAAATTCCACCGTCCATTTCCACTATCAAAAAATATCGTGTGAAGTAAGAAACCATGAAAACCTTAATTTATAGTTTTCACAATTCAAATATTTGAATAACTTCCTTTCAAACTATTTATTACGTTAAATTAAGTCCACGTTATCATCTGAATACTACACTTAACAAGGCTTACCTAACCTCCGTGGTCGTTACACAGATCTTACTTTCTTTCACGAAGTAGTTACACACACAGCCAATATATCAGGAAATTTTTTTGTACCCTCAACTATTCTAACCAATAGATTATGTCTTCAAAACATGTACTATGTACCTATTTGAATCTAAGAGAAAGTAAAATTACATCTGTATACGCCTTGGGTATTCTATCGGCAAGAGATGGAAAACTATTTTATTAAATGCATTTTCAATATGTTTTTGTCTATACATAAATTTTATTATATACGTGTCTTTAATTAACTATTTTATTATATGTTTTTTTAATTAATTATTTTGTTATATAGGTTTTTAATTAACTATTATGTGTTTTAATTTATTATATATGATTTTTAACTCTATGTTTTTTATTTTATTACGCCGAAAGGCATATACCTATTGGAGATGGGCACAATTAATGATCTTTTAATCTTAAATTCTAATTTGATGGTTATGTATTGAAGATGTTGGCATATTCTCAGTCGTCCTCCAAAATGAACGAGTCAAATTTATTGTTGATAACTTCTTTGCATTTATAAATGCATCCGTTAACCTGATTACTTTTTAACATTTACCTAATCATATTAAGAAATTACTGTAACATCATATGATTGCCACGTTTAAATGATTAACTTTTGAAATTCTTCAATTGTCCAGTTTCTTCATACATGAGCCTAGCGTTTTTACTGAGGTTTTTTTACCTACATTTTTAGTGAGTTTTTCTTAACGTGAGAATTTTTTTTATCAACCGTCTTTCGGCGTTCTCCAGCTGCGAGTTAGCGGTTGTGCTAGTTATATATACCATTTAACTATATGTTTTTTATTTTATTATATATATGTTTCGATCAACTATTTTATTATTATATTAACATTGTATATCAATAAAAAAAATTATTATAATTATTTATATTTTTTTGTTTCGAGATTTTTTATAATTTTGAAATTTAATAATAAAGAAAAATAATGAAAAAAAAATATAAGGAGAAATATAGAGATTTATTAATGAAAACAAATAAAAGGAGGAAAATATAATTATGAATTATGAATGACATCCTTTGTAAAGAGTAAATTAGTCATAATGTGTAACTTCAATACATTAATATATTAATTTACTTTAAAATTAATGTATATAAATGAATGTTCTATTAATATATTAATCACCATTTTCCATGTTTCCAAATTAATGACCATTTTCTACCTTTTCAAACTAACTTTAATAAACTAAAAAATCCATTTTAAAATTATCAAAATCATTTTTTATTTTTTTTAAATCAATTCATATGTTACATTGTACATTAATATAAATTAATACTTTAATTTATATTTTTCATTAATGTAATAACAAGTTGATAAAACAAGTTGATTTCCTTTAAATGTTCGGAGGACAAATATAAATCATCATATATAACTTATAAATCAAGTAGATTTGTTATCAATGTCCTTAGAACAAGTATAAATCAAACAGATTTACTATCAATGTCGTTAGAACAACCATAATTCATCATCTATAAAGTTCAACCACTTAATATCAATGTCTTTAAAACAAGTAAAAATCATCATCTCTAAAGTTAAAGATAAATTGCAATATGACAAACATAACCTAAAATTGCAATATGACAAACAAAATCAGACGTTGCAACATGGCGAACAAAATCATACGTTGCAACACGATGAACAAAATCAAACGTTTCAACACGATGAACATAGTAGTGTTGCAATGTGATGACCATATTAGCGTCACAATTCGACAACTATAGTAATGTCACAATGTCTCTAGCATTACCCTGTCAACATAGCCTCGAATCTCGCAATGTGATGGACATAGCGTCGAGTCTTTCAATTTGATGAACATAACGTCGAGTTTCGCGATGTAATGAACATAACCATATTTTCGCAATCTGACGAACATGACCTGCCATAACCATATTGTCGCAATGTGACGAACATGACTTGCCTTAACCATATTGTCACAATGTGATGAACATAACCATATTGTTGCAATGTCATGAACATGACGAGCCATAATCACATTATTCCAATGTGATGAACATAACCATATTGTCACAATGTGATGAACATGAATGGCCATAACCACATTGTCACAATGTGACGAACATAACTTTATTGTTGCAATGTGATGAACATAACTAGCCATAACCATATTGTCGCAATGTGGTAAACATAACCATATTGTCACACTGTGACGAACATGACTAGCCATAACCATATTGTCACAATGTGACAAACATAACCATATTGTCATAATGTGAGGAACATAACATCATCATCACGAGATGATGGACATAACCATATTGTTCACAATGTGTCGAGCATAGCCCTATCGTCACAATATGACAAACATAGCCCCACTGTCATAATGTGACGAATATTGCCATATTGTCACAATGTGACGAACATGACTGGCCATAACCACATTGTCACAATGTAATGAATATAAACATATTTTTGCAATGTGACGAACATGATTGGCCATAACCATATTGTCACAATGTGATGAACATAACCATATTGGCGCATTGTGACGAACATAGCCTCGTCATTGTAATGTGATTAACATAATGTCATCATAACAAGCTGCCGAACATAACCATATTGTTCATAATGTGTCAAGCATAGCCCTATCATCAGAATATGACAAACATAACCCCATTGTCATAATGTAATGAATATTGTCATATTGTCACAATGTGACGAACATAGCCTTGTTGTCACAATGTGATCAACATAACCATATTGTCGGAATGTGACAAACATAACCTCGAATATCGCAATGCGACGAACATAGCATCAAGTCTCTCAGTTTGACGAACATAGCACCAAGTCTCCCATTGTGACGAACATAACCATATTTTTGCAATGTGACGAACATGACTAGCCATAACCAAATTGTTGCAATGTGACGAACGTGACTAGCCATAACCAAATTGTCCCAATGTGACGAACATATAACCATATTGTCACAATGTGATGAACATGGCTCGCCATAACCACATTATCGCAATGTGACAAACATAACCATATTGTCGCAATGTGACAAACATAACCATATTGTCGCAATGTGACGAACATGACTAGCCATAACCACATTGTCGCAATGTGATGAACATAACCATATTTTCGCAATGTGACGAACATTATTGGCCATAACCATATTGTTGCAATGTGACAAACATAACCATATTGTCGCATTGCGATGAACATAGCCTCGTCATCGTAATGTGATTAACATAACGTCATCATCACATGTCGATTGACATAACCATATTGTTCACAATGTGTCGAGCCTAGGCCTATCATCACAATATGACAAACATAGCCCCACTGTCATAATGTGACAAATATTGCCTTATTGTCACAATGTGACGAACATAGCCTTGTTGTCGCAATGAAACGAACATAACCATATTGTCGGAATGTGATGCTAATAACCTCAAATATCGCAATACGACAGACATAGCACCGAGTCTCTGAGTTTGATGAACATAGCACCAAGTCTCGCAATGTGACGAACATAACCATATTTTTGCAATGTGATGAACATGACTAGCCATAACCATATTGTTGCAATGTGACGAACATATAACCATATTGTCACAATGTGATGAACATGGCTTCCCATAACCACATTATCACAATGTGACAAACATAACCATATTGTCGCAATGTGATGAACATGACTGGCCATAACTACATTGTCCCAATGTGATGAACATAACCATATTTTTGTAATGTGACGAACACGATTGGCCATAACCATATTTTCGAAATGCGACGAACATAACCACATTGTCACATTGTGACGAACATAGCCTCATGATTGCAATCTGATTAACATAACCATATTGTTGCAATTTAACCATGGTTAAGGTCTATAGAAGGTCTATAGAAGTTAACCATGGTGAAGGTCTATAGAAGTTCTACATAAGTTAACCATGGTCATCTTCATGGTCAACCATAAATAACAATGATCATGGTAATCCAAGGTAAGCCTCAATTAACCATGGTCATGGTCAACCAAGATCAACCATAGTGAACCTTTCTTTCCCAAAGTCAACCAAGTTCTACCAAACTTAACCATGGGCATGGTCAAATGTCAAATATGGTCATTGTAAATTATTGTATTAATACTTCAATAATGTATTATTAATGTATTACTACTTTAATAATGTTTTTATTAGGATAATGATTATTTTCTAATGTATTATTAAAGTATTAATATTTTTTAATGTTTTAATATTAATATTAATATTAATATTAATGTTTGAGTGTATTAATAATATTAATAAATAAGTTATTAATAATGTATTTCTTAATTAATGCATTATATTATTAATGTAACAATTAATTAATACGTTACATTACACATTAATGTAAATTTATACTTTAATTTATACATGATATTAATGTAATAACATGTTAATTTTTTATTAATGTCTTACTATTTATGAAACTATTGTTTTATTTGTGTATTGATATTTTATTTATGTCTTAATATTGTAGTATTGTTTTTATTAAAAATGCAATAACATGTATTAGTTAATTAAATAAATACATTTCATTGTACTTTAATGTATCAATGTTACTCATAGTCATGACCATAAGAAATCATGATCATGATGAACCATATTCATTTTCCATAAATGTATTAATAATTTAATAATGTATTATTTAAGCATTACTTTATGAGTGTATTAATACTTTAACAATATATTAATCTGTTAATTAATTAATAAATAACATTATTTATGTATTAATAATTTAGTAAGTTACATTATACATTAGTGTATAAATTAATTAATACATTACATTATTAATGTATCAATTAATTAATAAGCTATATTATACTTTAGTGAAAAATTATACTTTAATTTATACATTATATGAATGTTATAACTTATTAATGCTTTGTCAATGTGTTACTACTTTTATTAATGTATTATTTTATTTGATTATTACTTTATTAGTATCTTAATGTATGTTTTAGAAATGTATTAATGTATTAATCAATTAACTTAATGAGTTTCAGTATACTTTAATGTATCAATGATATTCATAGTCATAACCACAAGAAACCATGATCATGGTTAATCATATTAGTCATTTTCAATAAATGAATTAATACTTTAATAATGTATTATTAAAGTATTATTACTTTAATAATATATTTATTAATTTATTACCTCTTTAATAATGTATTTATTAATGTATTGTTACTTTAATAATGTATTATTAATGGGCTTATTAATGTATTACTTTCTTATAGTATTAATAATTTAGCATTGTGTTACTTAATAATGTATTAATGTATTAAAATCTTAATAATGTTTTACTAAATATATTAACTTCAATGCATTACTACTTTATTAATGTATTATTTTGTTAGTGTATTAATACATTAGCAAGTGTATTTATTAATCCATTTATTAATTCATTCAATGTATTTATTGATGTATTCAATATATTAGTACTTGCTATTGATATATTTAATATATTAGTAATGTATTTATTAGTGTGGTAATAATTTAGTAATGTATTTATTAATACATTTAATGTATTGATTAATGTATTTAATCTATTATATTATTAATGTATTAATACTTTATCAATGTATATATTACTAATGTATTAATGTATAAATTACTAATGTATTAATTAATTATTGTATTGATGTATCCATTATATTAGTAATATATTTGTTGATGTATTTATTAGTGCATTAATATTTTGGTATGTATTTATTAATTTATTTAATGTATTTAATTTGTTAATGTATTTATTGATGTATTTCATGTATTACTTTATCAGTGTATTAATACTTTAGCAACTTATAAATTACCAATGTATTAATGTATTAATTAATTAACACATCACATTATCAATGCATCAATCAATTAATAAGTTAATAATGTAAATTAATACATTAATTTATACATTATTATTATATATTACATTATAATTTATATATTAAATTTATACATTATTATTATTATTATATATTACATTAATGGATTACATTGATATATTATTATTATATATTACATAGTAATAATCAATAAATACATTAATGGTCATCCCTAAGGCATGCCGACCGTCAACTAGCAACAACCACTTAATAAAAGTGGTTGATATACACCAATCGGTGCCATTTTTCACCTTTTTTAAAATTAATGACGTCTATAGGCGTATATCAACCACTTTTATTAAGTGGTTGTTGCTAGTAATAAACTTTAATTACAATAAAAATAAATTTAAATACTTTTGATTTATGTATAGCAATAGAACTCTAGATCACCCAAAAAATTGAAATAGATTATACAATATTAATATTTAAAGTTTAAAGTTTTATCAAAATTCAAAATGGATTTCAAAATATATTAATAAATTTTAATTACAATAAAAAGAAATATTAATAAACTTTAATTACAATAAAAAGAAATAAAACCATTTTTTCTTTATGTATAGTCATAGAACTCTAACTCTAGATCACCCAAAAAAATTGAAATAGATTATACAATATTAATATTTAAACTCTAAAGTTTTATCAAAATTCAAAATAACTCAAAATTGATTTCAAAATATATTAATTATAGGACTTTTAAAAGGATCCTTAGTGTTCCAAATTCCTATTTATTATTATCTTTTTGGTCTCTATCCCTAACAATAGTTTTTCAATTTCTAATTATTGCCCATTTTCCTTCTTTTCTGGTTTCTTTTATCTTTTGAACTTCCTTCCTTAATTCAGTTTGGTCTTCGGGAATGAGGTCTTCATTTATAAATATTCCTGACCCTTTTAAGCTTGGAGATTTATTAAGTATGCTATATTTATGGTTATTACAACTTACTTTGACAGGATCAACCTATCTTTACGATCAATTATTTTTCCTAGCCTCTGTGCTTCTATGATGCAAGTTGAATCAATTTGTGATTTATTTTTTAATTCTTCTTTTACTATTGCTAGCTTATTCTCCTCTTGTTGTTCTTTTATACCAAAAAATATGAGGTTCAAGGCTCTTTTGTTACGCTCATGGTCCAGTTCGATTAGCTTATTCATTTCCTCTTTGATGGGTTTGATATCCAATTTGTTTTCCATATTACTGAGGATCAAATTGTTGGTTAGTTTTTCTTCTATCTCTTTAATCCTATCTCTCAAGTTGTAATTTTATTCAACCCTTTCTTCTTGGGTTGATTGTTTATGTTTTCCCATTTCTTGAATTCTATCCTTAATTGCCTGCAATTCACTCTTGAACCCTAAGAATCTATCCTCTATTTGAGTTTGAATGGTATCTTTAATTTATTTATCAATCATTGCCTCTAGCTCTATTTGAAGTTTTACGTCTCTTTCTTCACTCATTTTTTGTAATGTTTTTAACTCTATTTGGATTTTGGCATCTTTTTTTTTTTTTTTTTTCTTTTCCACTGATTCCATATAATCATAAAGGATCTCTACGGTGATTTTGGGGAGCCTCTCCTTGTTAGGCTGAGCTTTTGGAATAGGTGGTGGAGTGCTTATATTGAAAAGAAGAGAACAAAAAATGTAACAATTAATATTATGAATTGACTTTGTCTCTCAAATCAACTTTTACTTATGAAACTTAAAATAAATAATAAATAAAATATATTTAAATCTGAGATGTCCAATTGCTCAACCCGTTGAAGAAGCCAAAAATAATTTCCTAAAACCCCAGAAAAGTTTGGAAAAACTTGGATAAAAAAGGTAAAAATAAAAAAAAGTATTATTCTAGTTCAAAACCCCAAAAAATCAAAAGAAGTATTATTCCCATTAAAAAATATAATTCAAATGATTGAGAAAAACAATGAATTTTTAATATTTTGTTTGTTCTCAAATTTTATTTTTTATCTATACACTTTTATAAATAAAAGAAATAATTAACTATATATATTATTTAAAATCATACTCCCGTTAAAATTGTATATATAAAATTTACGGAAGAAGTATATATACCAGGCAATTATTTTGGATTTGAACTAGTAATCTTCGAGGAAAAGCACATGTTGGTAATCTTCGAGGAAAAGCACATGTTGGTATTAGGCCCACTCAAATTATTTATCACTGTGAATAACAAAAGAGCCAACCCTAACCTGAAGTACCAAATTAGATGTCATACATAAATCTCGCCAAAGCAAAAGCACTGGAAGCACAGATTTACCAGATAGGTGAAAAGCAGTGGTAACACAGATTTACCAGATACAATGGGTTCCGCTGCCGAATTCGGATAGAATCCCTCCTAAAAACGCCTGAAACGCAGCCTTCTTATTACAGATTAGGCGACGCCCGCTACATGGATTATCTTTTCGTGAAAAATAAAACCGCCTTTCGTTTGGACATCGTGAAATGGGACCAGATTTTATCAGGGCGAAATGAGTCAAAGATTCTTAGGGGTTGCCAAGGTCATTGTCGACGATACTTTCGTTTATTTGAATTTTCTGGGTAAAACCTCAGGCCCGTACTAGATTGGCCCACTGAGCTCGTGCTGTGAAACACCAGAGACGACTCGGTGAACCGGTGGACAGAAACTCTGAGTCATCATCCGTTGACGACGAAACTCAGAATAGGACGTTCACAGTAGCCGGGAAGGAGGGCCCTTGCACGAAGGTAATCGCCTGGAATCCGTCCAGGAATTCCTTCTCCAGCCAACTTCCCTTGATTTATAGCTCTTCTTCACATCTCTTCTTTGACATAGGCGCCCCACTTTTCCAAATCTCTTCACAGGGATTTAGGAGTTTCAGGGGGACTGCTGAGCTATTTGCAATGGCTAATTTTGATTCGAGATTCGGTCATTTTGAAGCCGCTATTAACGCTTTCAGCAAGGAACAGTCCCAGTTGCTGCAGGGGCCAAACAATTTGCAGCACATGAACCAGGGGACCAAACCGTTTGAACCTTTGGACTTTCTTGTTTTGGAGGAGGAATTCGACCATTCATGCACAAGTGAAGATGCTGGTGATAAGGGCCTTCGTTCGGATCACAATTCTAGTGTGATCCAAACCCATGAACCTCTGCAGACAATGTAAGTGTTAGTTTAAGGCACTCTATTGAAAAATTTATCTGCCTTTTGTATTACTACTCATCTTCATTTAGGATTTTTTAGCTGCAGAAAGGGAATACAAAATTCGAAGTGGGAGCCTTTTGATATTTATTATGTCTTTTCGTTATGTAAAAGTTTCAGATAATTAATAAATAAGTTTTTGATATGTAAAGTTGATCTATGAGCAGGCTGTATATTATATATTGGAGATTAAGATTAATTTATGCAATCTTTAAATATCTAATAAGTTGAATTCAAATGAGATTCCAGTTTAAATGAATCTTTACACCTGATCTTAGTTTCAATTAGTACGATTTTAAAATTGATCTATGAGCAGGCTGTAGACCATAGGGCTTTACTCACGAATTGATGGTTATATTATGTAGTTGTAGAGCATATGGCTTCACTCATGAATTAATTGTGATATTGTATATTTGAACAGGAGTCCTGAGATTAGCAGCAGGAAGAGAAAGGCCGAACGAGCTCTTAAATATGCCTTTCTGACCAGATCCGAATCTGATA
>ML798412.1:403921-414576 GCA_009831015.1 Picea engelmannii
CCTTAGTGTTGAAGCTACATTCTAGCTTGTCATCCTTATTAGCTAGTACAATTTGCTTTACATAACCACTATCTACCACATCCCAGACATCTGCACCTCAATCCATTATGTAGGTTCTCATTCTAACTTTCCAGAAGGCAAAGTTTGTTCCATTGAACATAGGGGCCTTATTGGTTGAATTTCCTTCATGGCTTAACATGTTTAAGCTCTAGGATCTACCCTTAGATAAAAGGGGTCGACTCTGATACCAATTGTTAGACAATTGAGAGGGGGGTGGGGGGTGAATCAATTGTAACCTTGCTTAAACAATCATAATTATTTTAAACTCTTTCTATATCACTCAATGACAATCAAAATAATGTAGGAAATTAAGCAATATACCATTCAACATCATTCACACAAATGAGATACACAGAGACAGATATTTCCTGAGGAAACCCATAAAGGGAAAAAACTCTTCTTTATATGATAAGTAATATGTACATTCTTTACATTATCATACATATGAGCACCAACTCATAATGAGGCTACAACCTCTGTTTTGTAAGCTGCTACATGCTGAGAGCACCAACTCTCTAGATTCTCTAGCACCAACTAGAAGGAAGAACCAACTCCCTGGTTTCTCTAGCACCCACTAGAAGGAAGCACCAACTCCCTAAGTGTTCCAGCACCAACTATATGGAAGCACCAACTTTCAGTCACACAGGCACCAATCTGTATAATAGAGAACAATAGTTCTCCCTTACACCACCTTGCCACCCTGGTTTCTCTGGCTGCAACCATATGGAAGCTACAACTCCCTTTGTTCAAGCACCCACTTGACCCTCTGAGGACAACGGTGCTCCCTAGCACCTCCCTACCACCCTAAAATCTAAATCTTTGATATTAAGACTTATTACAGTGATATAAAGTTCTTCAATGGCTTACCGGTCTTATCACTGTTTTGCCACACTGCGCTGCTCTGTATGCATCAGTGTCTTCTGCAAACTCCTTGGGCTTTCTGTTCTTTTTCCTTTTATTTTCTCTGCGCCATGTCCCTTCAATGCACCATTCCCCTTTTGTGCATTTCTGCTGCTGTGCTCTGCCTCCTTCTTCACACCTCAATCACACTCAATAGAAACACCCATTTCTTCTTTGTTCAACATTCTTATACTCTCCATGCACCTTCTGCATGAAATCTGCTTCTTTCTCTTGCATCCTCTATGGCACCAATATCCTCCACATAGGGGTGTTTTCTCCACTTCACTCTTCCACAACTATCCCACCTCTTGTGTGCCACGTTGTCTCTTTCTGTTCTGCATCTCCTTCTCATTCTGAGTGCTCTTCCTGATCATCATAGTAACTCTTCAGCTTCTCTTCCCGTTTACGCCATGCATCAATCATCACTGGGTGTTATCTCGAGATTCCTCAGCTTCATTGGCAGTTGAGACTCTTCGTCTTCTTTGTCATAGGCGATCTCATCCTCTGGTAGAAACCATCATTTGTTTCTAGCAGTTACACTGTGAAGTGAGACAATAGCACTCTAATCTTATTCAAATTCATCTACACCATTGAATTGACTTCATTGAATCTTGCATTCAATTCACCATTTCTCACTTCAACATTTCGAGATCCCCGTGGTGAATATTTCGTTACTCTCCATGTTCCGATCCCCGAAACTATGAAATGGAGCTTGCCGCTTCGATTTCTCTTCTACAGTTCTTTGACGATGTGACCACCAGAATATGACCCCTCTCCAATCATAGAAGCACTTCAATCTCCAAATAAACGATCCTTAATCTGTGGTGATCGGAAAACTATCGTTTGCCCTGAGACTTTGGGGGAGTGATGGAGTTAAAACTCCCGAAGAAAAAATTCTCGGAGTGAGTTTAGTCTTGCGTCACTCGATGACGTGTTGTGACTGGAGTGGTTGTCACGTGTCACTTAGAATTGTGATTTCCAGTGGCCTAAAATGCCTAATCAACTCGACACTTGTTGTTGTCTGATCATACCACGTGTCATAGTATTCCACCTGTCCTTTCTGATATGTTCTGCCACATTCTCCTCCTGGATCTATCGGCCCAAATCACTTGACAATTTCACATATCGTGATTTTGACATTCTTGATGTGAATGTTCTCGAAACTTCCAAATCTCGGTCTGTGAAACTCCAAAATGAAGTCAGATCAACTTTTCGGCTTTTCGCACTTCGCAACTTCAATACTTCTATGATGAGGAGTCTCGACACTTGAATCCTCCATCTCCTGGTATCTGAAACACCAGTATCTGAAACTGTCTCCTACTTTTGGGATTTCGGTGTTTTGCATTTCTTGATTCCGGGACTCCTGTGGTGAAGTGTTTTGACACTTCAACTCCCGGTATCTAGAACTGTCTCCTGCTTTTTGGATTTCGACATTTCGCATTTTGCAAGACTGGGACTCCTGTGGTGAATTGTTTTGACACTTCAACTCCCGGTATCTGGAACTCTGAAATGGAGTTATTTCCCGATCTGTAAAACTTTTGTTGATGTGCCTCATTTGGGATTTTGGGATTCCGGATTTTGCAACTTCGAGACTTGTGTGTTGAAGAGTCTCAACTCTTGACTTCTCAATCTCCCAGTATCTGAAACTCCAAAATGGAGTCAGATCAACGTATTCTGGCGTTTCTCATTTCTTCGTTTCAGCATTCTTGTAGTGAGTTGCTTCCTTGAATCCTCCAATGCCCAGTATCTGAAACTCCGAAATGGAGTTTACGCCTTTGATCTTTCCATGCAATTATCCCTATGCTGTTGATCTTCCTTGCCTGCCTGTTTTCCATCAAATAAACAAGCACACTCTTGCACTCTTCATGCACCTCTGCACTATCTCTTCTGAGCTTACGTTGTCCCTGTTTTTCCATCGCTTCATACTCTGATCTTTCCATCAATGACAAGAACACCTTCCTGTAAACATGCCAACAATTTCTCCTAAAATCCTCTTTCACATATCCTCCTGTACAACCCCCAATGAATCCTCGACCACCATGGAAGGAATTTTTGGAAAAGAGGACAATATGAAGGGACATATGCTCGAGCTATAATTTCTCACTTTGGATCCAAAAACCGTCGACAATCTCCAATATTTCTTTACCAAATATAAGGATTTGTTTTCTCAACTCAAGTCTTGAGGGGTTGGTAAATATAAGGAGGAGAAAAAAATGGTTCTTACCATTCTCTCCAAACTTGGTCTGGAATACTCAGTTTTTGTATCTACATTTCATTCAATTAGGCTCACCTCTGGAGCCACCTGGATGATGCCCTCTCTTGAGGCCTTTATCAAGTCTTTGACACAAAAGAATAACAAGCTCATCAATATGAGAAAAATCAAAGGCCCAAAGGTGCATACAATTATTGTGAAATATGGTAGAAGTCATTGATATCATAAATATAAATACAAACAAAAAAATAAATCACATGCAAATCCAAAGAAGGAAGGGTACTCAAAACCCTTAACGATGGCTCTGAATCCAAAGGTGGGAAGGGAAGAAAAGGGGAGAAATGCACTTACTTCCATAAAGGATTCCATCCAGAATCTGCATGTATGCAGAAACATATAGATCAAATGGCTCAAATACTTCAACAAAACAACCTTGGAGGTTGGAACCTCGAGGGTGCCAAGAAGAAGAAGCCAAAAGATAAGAATATCAAGAAATACAATTCTATCAATGCTTTAATTGCCACCAACTCCTCTCTCAATGCTTGGATTGTATATTCAAGGGAATCAGACCACATACTAGCCACAAAAGAAGTGTATTCTTCATTGTATGCATGCAAAGGTCCTCCTATTTTGATGGGGGACAACTCTCCAGTTGAGTTCACCGATAAAGGAAGAATTGAACTCGCAAATGGAAGCTTCGAGAATGTGCTACACATTCCCAAATTTTTTTGTCAATCTTCTCTCTTTGTATCATATGAAAAAATCTCGTATGGGAAAGAGATTCATACTCACAGTTGATGCAGTGGATATCTATGACATACAAACCAATTCCAGGGTTGCTACCAGTGAGGTAAATCATCAATCTAGACTCTACACATTTTCTAAATGTATTGAACCAAATTATGAATTACTATTTACCCATGCTGATGAAAGCAATAGGATATGGAACGAAAGGTCCAGGCATTTAAATTTCATATATATGAAACAAATTAGCAAGAAGGGAATGGTTGATGGTCTACCTGACATCCACTTCTCCAAAGGAATTTGTGAGGGATGTGTTCTTCGAAAACACCCTCAAGAGAAATTCAACAAAGGAAAGACTCATAAGGCTTACTTTCCTTTAGATCTAATCCATAGTGACCTCATGGGCCCTTTTACACATACATCAATCAATAAAGAAAGGTACATGTTCATTTTTGTGATGATTTCTCACACTTCACATGGATTTTCTTTCTCAAGAAAAAATCATAGGTCTTTCAAGACCTCAAAGATTTCAAAGCCCTTGTTGAGACGTAGTTAGGAAATAAAATCAAATTCCTTCTAATAGATAATGGGGGAGAGTATGTCAACCATGAGATAAAAAATATTTTTCATGAGGTAAGGATTCAACTGCAGCACACGGTTCCCTATACTTAGAAGAAAAATGGAGTTGTTGAGCAGAAAGTTAGATCTCTAAAAGAGATGGAATCATGCATGTTACATGCAAAGTCACTTCCACAAATATTATGGGTTGAAGCACTTAATTGTGAAACCTACATCCAAAACAGATATCCCCATAGATCTATCAAGGATAAAAGCCCCTAAGAGGCTTGGAGCGGCCTCAAACTGGAAGTTACCCACTTTCCTATTTTTGGTTGATGTGCATGGTCCATGATTCCCTCTGAGAAGAGGAAGGCACTTGATTCACAGAGAACAAAGTGTATCTTTGTTGGATACCCCAACGGTGTGAAGGGATACAGACTCATTGATATTTCCTCGGACCGACTCATCATTAAGTGAAGTTTCCAATTTGAGGAAAGTGGCTCGCATGTACCTTAGCAGCCACACACAAATACTTTTGTTCTTACACCTATCAGAGATAATGAGCATGCACATGCTGACTCTTCTTCAAATGAGAGTCTTGATTCAAAGGATTCAAATGATGTACATACAGATTCAATACAATCAGATGCAGAGTCAATGCATGCAGATGTAGATGCAAAGCCAATGGAGAGGCCCAAGTGGGCCAAGACTACCCTTCAAGATGCAAGAGATATTGTTGGGGATCCAGTTGATACTAGGATGACTCAATATGATTTTGAGGACCCTCCTCTTACACTCTTTGCCACTAAACCGATGCCACCCAGGAATATTTTCTTGGTTGAGTCTTCAGATCCATAGTCCTATGGCGAGGCTACTAGAAATCCCTTTTGGGAATCTACCATGTAGTAGGAGTACAACTCCCTCCTCGAGAACCATAATTTGGATCTATTTCCCCTTCCTTTAGGGAGAAATTTTTTTAGGTTCAAATGGGTCTACAAGACCAAGAGTGTAGTGGATGGATATGTTAGCAGATATAAAGCCATGCTAGTTTTCAAATGTTTTTAATAGGTGCATGTAATTGACTATGACGATACCTTCGCTCCAGTAGAGAATATGGATTCCATATGTTTGACACTTTCCATTGCGGCAACCAAGGGATGGTAATTCCATCAGATGGACATGAAGAATGCATTTCTTCATGACGATATCTCTAAGGAGATCTATATGGAGCAACCCCAAGGATTTGTGTAGGTTTCATCTTTGGTCTGTCGACTGAAGAAGTTTGTTTATGGCCTCAAGAAGGCTCTGAGGGTAGGTTATGTTAATATATATTCCTACCTATTGTAATAGAACTTTGTATGTTGTAAGTCAAACCTAAATGTTTAAATGCTCAGGATGACTAATTCACTTCTACTACTAGTTTTTTATGTTGATGATTTGTTGATCACCGGTTGCTTGAATTCAACGATTGTTGTAGTTAAGAGAATTATGCATGACAAGTTATTGATGTTGGACATGGGTCCACTACATTTCTTCCTTGGACTCTAGATCAGTCATGACGCATCAGGTATCAAACTATCTCAGGCCAAGTATGCATGATATCTCCTTGAGAGATCTCACACACACCTAGGATTTATTTTTCCTAATGTTTTTGATATGTTTAATAGTCATTATTTAGTCTCCTATATTTTCGGGAGAACATTCCTCTAGGAGAATATTCTCTTTAGTTCACACTTTAGTTTGATCAGTTGAGTGGAGTTTAGATTCCACATTGGGATTATCACCATGCAACATTGGGATCATCACTAGGTAATGTGTATTGTTCTTGGGATCATCACCAGACTAGTGCATTACTCATGATTCCCTGATATCCTCCTCACTTCACTCTGTTTCAGTCAGTTAACTAAAGACTGAGATACTAGTTAACTCAGACTAGGTGGCAGTTCACTCCCGTAACTACCTAAGAGACTAGACTAGGTGGCAGTTTAGTCTCGTAACTGTTGGTGTGTGTCTAGATCACTCTATACCGCCACTATGGTGCATTGGATTCTCCTCTGGTGTGAATTATTTGACTTATAGAGAGTATATCATGTGTAAATTATCATTCATTTATTTGATTAATGAGAATTCTTCCATTTTTTCTCTCCTGCTTCTCTTTTCACATATTTTCTCTGTAAATTGTGTATGTCATTTGGTAGCTAGATCTATTATGTGCAGGTTCAATACATTTACACTTTGACTGAATAATTCAAGAAATATAAGTTGCCTACCTTCGATGGAGAAATCAAGAAAGGAGAAGAAGCTGAGGCATGGCGATTTGGTTTGAAGAAGTACTTTCAAGTACATTTAATTACTCCAATAATACTAAGGCAAGGATTTCTATTTTCAACCTAAATGGATGAGATTCTATTTAGTGGTAATACCTGAAGAAAATCAAGTGACTAAGGGAAATAAAATTGATGTGGAAGTAGTTTGAGAAATACTTATGAAAAACATACCTATCAGATAATTATTATGGTGACAAAATAAAGGAATTCCATGAGCATAAGTTGGGTGAACTTACCATGGATGCATACGCAAAATTGTTTATGGAGTTTCTAAGGTATGTCCCTTACCTCAAAGATGAAAAAGAGAGAGTGAAACTTTTTCTCAGTGGACTGCCATAGTCTTACCAAGACAGAATCGAGTTTGATAAGCCTAAGACATTGGAGGAAATTATTCATAAGGCTAAGACTTGTTTCTATGACTAGTCTAAGAATAAGCAAGAGCCTTAAAAATACTGGAAGAGGAAGGAAAACAAAATATTCTAGATGAATGGATTGAAGTCCTTTTCATATAGGAATTCCACGAAAGGTGTAGAGTTTGGTCAGCCAAGAAGAAGTGTGCATCAACATAAGTTTCCATATCAAAGTGGAAATAAACCAAAAAATCAAGAAAGAGAAAGAGAAGATGAGTCCAAGAAAGGACCTTTGCAATGTTGGGGATGTGGAGAACCACACCTATTGAGGGATTGTCGCCATAGATAACATGATAACAAAAAGCTGAACAATGTACAAGAAGAAACTATGGTCAATGATGTGGCCAGAAGCGTGCCAAGGATATATGTAGCATGGAGAATCAAGGAGAACACCAAGCCTCTAAGATGAAATTGGAAGGTATTATTGCCAATCAACCTATCTCTATTTTAATTGACATAGGTTCTAACCTCAGTTACATTTCACCTCAAATTGTTGAGGCATGTTCATTACAAAGAAAGAAACATGCAAGAGCATGGATGGTTCAGTTAGACACTGGAACGAAGAGGAAAGTGGATGAAGTGATTGAAGCTTGTCCAATAAAAATGAATGGACTGCAAAATTAGGAAATATTGAATATCCTTCCCCTAGGCTCATACAATGTGTTGTTGGGTATGGATTGGCTAGTTACCCACAAGGAAAAATTAAACTTTTATGAGAATATTTTGGACTGTGAAGATAAAAATGAAATGAAAGAATTTTGCAAGGCATTCAAAAGCATGTTTCAGTAAGGAAAATAATAGTGTTGCATCTTAAGAAATTTAGCAGAAAAGGGTGCCTCTTGTATACTATACAAGTACTTAACTCAACAAAAAGAAATGAGTTGAAGGTTGAAGATCACCCTGTACTATGGGAGTTAAAGGACACGTTTCCAAAGGAGTTAATAGGACTACCTACAGAAAGAGATCTTGATGAGGAATATGAGCATGAATGTTATCATGACTAAGTGTTTCCATCAATATCAAAGGGGGACATTGTCAGAAAATTGACTTAGGTTGATGGAAAACTGGTTTGGATTTTTGGTTGTCATTGATGTCAACCCTTGGAGAGTGATATTATAGATTGACATCAACCCTCAGAGATTGATTTCAACCCTTGGAATAAGTCTGGTACTGAATAGAAAAAAGGTATGGGTAAGGAACCCGGGTTTGTTTTAGGTATAAAGGCATGAAGATCAATGACTATGGAGGTAAGACTATTCTGGATGGATATTACATGTCATGCCATTTCTGGTGATATGTGGAAAATCACATAACTCCTCAAGATTAGAGAGTTATGGTCGCATGAACTTGGAGAACCCTCATGAATTATCTAGAAGATCCTAGAAGGACAAAGAAGTCAATTATTGTAGAAGCTCCTAGAAGAAGTGTACTAGTCAAATTGATGGTAACTAGGAGTTAATCATGGGTATAGTTGTTGCATTAATAAAATAATTAAAAATAATTTAGTTGTAACACGAAGTTGTGAGTTTGGTAATTATGGTAAAGTAGTTGTGATGAGTTGGAATATACATGAGGTGTATGGTATGGTGATGTTGGTACATATTGATGAGGTGTAATTTGGCTTGTTATTGATACATGATTTATACATGCTTGGTACAGTGTTAGAGGCACCTGTTGGTAATCTTGTTGGACATATTTGTAGTGATCTTGGCACATGGTTTATGGTTTGTGTGACATAGAGATCTTGGTTTCGGTGATGGTTGTGAGGTTTTGTGATGTTCATGGTTGATTCACTTGTGATGGTACATGTTGCACTAGTTGTTGATGTACATGATTGGTTGAGTGATATTCTTGTGATCTTGGGTATGAGAACTATGTTGTCAGATCTGATATATTGAGGAGAGTATTGGTACATGTTGTTGGTGTATTTAGTTTTGTTGGTATAGGCAAGGCATAGGTACAGGTTGGTTACATGATAGTGGCACAGTTTGATTACAGGTTAGTGACAGAGATTGGTGCACGTTTACAATAGGATATCTCACAGTGACAGTGTGACAATGGTTCCATCATTCTACTTATATTTCAAAGAGGTTGGATGGAGCAAGGGTAGTTGGTTGTGGCCACCTTCCAGTTGTAGCCGAAGAACATAGGGGGTTGTAGCTTACTTCTGGTTGTAGCTAAAGAATTGGGGAGTTGAAGCTTCCCTCAAGTTGTAGCCTAGGAAACTATGGGGTCGAAGCCTCCTCCCACTTGTAGTTGGAGAATTGGAAGTTGATGCTTCCTTGAATGTAATTTTTGACATATAAGAAAAAAATTCTATGCTTTTCTCTCGCATTGGGTTTCCATGTAAATATTGGTGTACTATGCATTATGTTGATGTGTTTGTTATTGTTTATTATGCACTGATAAATGTTAATTCTTATGAAATAGTAAGATATTGATGTTGAAAAGATGAACATGGTTGAATAAGTAAAATAATATACATTATAGTTTAAAGGATTAAATTATTGATTCACACTGTCTCAGTAATCAAACCCCCTTCTCAATAATCCAATAGTGTATTTTGGATTTCAAGTTTTTTAAGAAAATTTTCAAAAAGTAAAGAAATTTAAAAGAAAAAATTATTATTAGAGTTATTGAGATTAGAAGAAACATGTATTTTATTATTAGGAAGAAAAATATTATGTCAATTTAGAATATTAAGTCAAAATAAAACATAAATACAAAAAAAATAGGATGTACATATTTAAGATCGTTGTTCAAGATAAAGGTTGCTCTTGACTACATAAAATTAATAAAATATAAAACATCATAGAAAAAAATTTACCTTATAAACTATTAAATATTAAAAATGGTTATCTCTCTCTCTCTCTCTCTATCTATATATATATATATAATGAAAACTTGTTAGTGAAAAAATAAAATTCCATTATGAGATCAAAACCAATTCTTTCTATGAGTCGGGTTGGTGCTTCAATAACGACATCTTAGTGGAGTGTAATGGGTGTAAAAAGGGATAGCATTTGATGTGGAAAATGTTGGGAGAAAATTGTTCATCACAGAGCAATTTGTTCATCAAAGACTGCTATTTTTTAAATGATTCTGAACATTTTTTCTTAAAACTTTGAAAACAAGTAACAAAGTTTTCAAAACCGAAAAATTTGATGGTTGTTTCATTTAAAAAATTCCTACTTTCTTTGTTAACATATAATTATAATTGTTTATTTTCATATGTAATTATAATTGTTTCTTAGATAACATGTAATTATAATTGTTTATTTTCATATAATTTTGTTTAATTATGTTATCTGAAAACACTTAAGCAATAGAGAGAATGTAAAACTGACTCACAACATCTGGAGGTCGGGGAAGCAAAGCCAAACCTTGTTCAATTAATCAATGAGAATTACAACATATATATATGATGACATACAGTTTAGAAAC
>ML798412.1:440247-461910 GCA_009831015.1 Picea engelmannii
ATGAGACCCATTCGGAATGTCAAAAGGATTGACGATGACAAATTCACCAGTGGAATTTAGTTGGAAGACACGTCATTCATATCCCTCTGGAATGCGGAAAGCTTCCGGAGACTCTGAAAAAATTCGAAAACTTTCTAAAGGAGTGGGAACTTCTTCTTGGGAAGTTGTAGTGTCTTTAACCTCTCTTTGTTGAGGATATTCCTCCGTAGAATGAGGGGGTAAAGGGATGTTTCCTTCCATGTTTTCTGGAGGAAGTCCCTGTAGCCTCCGCAAACGGCCTAGAAGGTCGATGCTGGCGAAAAGAGTCGGCAAAAGAGATCTATGGCCAAAAACCGAAAAGAAACAGCATACGCTAATAAAATCTAAGAATCACAACCAAGAAAACAGGACCTTCTCTCGATGACCGTACTAGTTGGTGATGAAATCCAATGTCATGTGATCAAGTCAAGAAGAGGCGGGGATAGGGTGGAACAGTTACAATGGAGACCTGCTTAACGGACTTACGCCTTGGTGTAATCTTCCACGCAGTAATTGTGGATTTACCCTCCAAGGAGCCCGAGTGAGTTTGACCAATGTCTGCTCTAGGTACAGTGAGACTTCCCTTCACCGTCACCTTCTGTAAGACCCTAAAGATTATGGCCACTAAGGTTATGAATTCACAGTCAGCCCCTGGAGGGGAACAGTCGACAGTCTGATCCGAACGTATGGGCAGGGTATCGAGCCCGAAATCATCCAAAAGGCTTCCACACAATAATTGTGGATTTACCTTTAAGCGATCCCCATAATACGATTTGACCACCACAATCAGTTAAACCATGGAGGGTTAGTCCCCGTAGCTCACCCGAAAGTGACCTCGTGCGTAACCCCTATGTGAGAGGGGGATCCCAGACATACCTATACGATAATTGGATTTGACTGTCCCTAACTCAGGATGCTACTGTTTGTTTTGGAAACTTTGGAGAATTATGCTCACAGCCTAATCCAAAGTACTAAGCCTAGTCTACTGTTGGTGGAGGATCCTAGAAAAGGGAAATTCTAGATAAATTTTAATTATCATTCATTTTATAATTGTTCTTTACTCAAAAGGGGTGCATGGAAGTGAAACGAATGGAATTATGACTCAGTCCCAAAAATGCATCAAAGATGATAAGCAGTCATTTCTTTTCGATGAACATATATCTAAGGGAGAGAGAGAGTTCTTTTCACTAACAAGCACTAATAAGGAATGTCCTCAAACAAAATTTCCTCAATCAAATCCTGATGTGATGCTAAAACGTTTGAGATACCTTCTAATATGCACAATCAATCATGAAGATGCTTTTTTTATTGTTTGCATATGAATAATGATTAATTCAAAATAATGCTTGTCTTGCTAATTATCTTTTTGGATGAATGAAAATCATACCAACACAAGAAAGAATCATACAAACAATACACCCTCTTGTTGCGATCAAAACAAGAAGCGAAAGAAAAGAAACAATCAAGAAAAAAAAAATCAAGAACTTCACACCAAAACAAATGTCGAAGAACAATAACCTTAATTAAAATCAAATGAAAAGATCTGTAGACCTTTGATGACTTTCACCAAAGTTCTTCGCTCATTCGAAAAGGAGAGAAAGACAATGCATAGGTTTCGAACTCCAAATGGCAGAAAAACTCAACAACAATAGTGAAGGAGGCTACAAAATCCAAACAACAAGATGTTTGTTCTTCAAGAAAAAGACAGATGTCAAAGCTGGAAAGGAAGAATGATTGACTCACAAGGTGACCCAGCAAGAGAAACACAGAGGTAAAACCTTGAAAAAGCAATTCTGGAAGGTTTATTGGCTAAAGGAGGGCTGGCGCTCTGTTGTCAATGACAAGGAACGTTATAGCGCTCTGTGTAAGGCACTCAGGGAGCGCTGGCGCTCTGTTAACACAGAGACAGGGGCGCCAGAGTCAAAAATCTCTTAAAAGTGTCAAAAATTCAAAAATTGCAGTTCAGTTTCGACAATTAGGCTGAGTGTGATGGGGTAGGGAGTCAATCAGCTCATGAGACCAATCAAAAGAGGAGTGAACCAGGTATGAAACAATCAAGGGGTGAAACAAGGTCTATGAGGAGAAATAAAAACAAGAAGTTTCGATTTGAGGACTCCCCAGTGGAGTCGCTAGTTTCTGTTGTAGGAAAATCTCCCTGCGGACAGGTAGATTGCCTCAAAGAGCTAGACCTTAACTCTAAGACAGAAAGTGCTTAACGTGGACAATGACTTCCTTTCAAATCTATACAAACTAATACATGAGAAGGAAGGAGAATAGAAGTACCTCTTTATCGAAGTTTGTCCCTGCACGCTCCAAGTTGCGCTTCAAACTCTCGCTCCTCACTGAGTCCTGTAGACAAATGAAGTACGACCACTTCCTACTCTATTGATATTAGCTTGAAAATATATCTATCTATCAATGATAGGTTCATGTGAAATCAGACACAAACTAGAAATAAATAGGCCAAGCATGTAATATTAATGAGAATAACGACAGCAGTACCTACAGTCGTAGATGCGAATGCAACAACTTCGTCAAGTCCCCTTCGTCCAAACCTTGCTCGAAATATCCACAACCTGGATGATAGCATCTTCACTGATCACTCTCCTCTGACTGGCTGTGTCTTTCCTATGAGATCATAGGTTTCATGCTAGCAATTCTTCCCCCTTTTTAACCATCATAGAGCTTGCTTATAAAGTTTAAGAGGAGCTTAACCTCTTGAGTTATCTTTAGAACAAGTTGAGGAACTCCCTCCTTAGATCAGGGATCTCCTGATGGAACCAATAATTCGAATGGAACTTCCTTCTAAACTTGAAAGATCCTCCCTTATTCTCCTCAACGGGCCAACTACTGCCCCAGATTAGACCGCGCTACTTCAAAAGGGGCATCAGAGCGTTGTAGCACTACCTAGGAATCTTGAGGGAAGCTCCAACGCTCCAAGGGTGGATAGCGCTCCTTTAGAGGGGAATATGAGCGTTATAACGATCCCTGAGACCTTATAGGGGAGCGCCAGTGCTCCTAAGGCTAATGTAGGGGAGTGCTCACCCTCAAAACCTTTGTTTAACAGCTCCTTTTAGGTGATAAGAGTTCCTTGACTTCAGTTAATCAATTTCCCTTCTCCAGATCAAGTGTATGAGATGTTTAAGTGCCTCCTTAGTGTCGTCATTATGGTAGTATGCTTGAACAACATTTGCGACACTTGTGAACAACTTGCGACACTTGCGAAAGTTGTAAGGAACATGCGACACTTACGACACTTGAGAGGAACATGCGACACTTATCCAGTTGAGTAATTTTGACGTTTAACACTTACAATCGTAGATGCGAATGCGACAACTTCGTCAAGTCCCCTTTGTCTAACCCTTGCTCGAAAGATCCACAACCTGGATGATAGCAGCTTCACTGATCACTCTCCTTTGTCTGACTGTGTGTTTCCTATGAGATCATAGGTTTCATGCTAGCAATTCTTCTCCCTTTTCACCATGATAGAGCCTACTTATATAGGTTAAGAGAAGCTTAACCTCTTGAGTTATCTTTAGAACAAGTTGAGGAATTCCCTCCTTGGATTAGGGATCTCCTAATGGAACTAAGAATTCGAATGCAACTGCCTTCTAAACTTGAGAGATCCTCCTCTTATTCTCCTCAACGGGCCAACTACTGCCTCAGATTAGACAGCGCTCCCTCAAAAGGGGCATCAGGGCATTGTAGCGCTCCCTAGTAGGCTTTATGGGGGCGCCAGCGCTTTCAAAATCCATAACACTCCCTTAAAAGGGCCAGAGGAGATTTATAATTCTCTCCTCCAAAAGCTTAGTTTTTGAGGTATTTTCAGATGGCAAAAGGTTTGCAAGCCTGCTGACTCATTTATCCTCTTCCAAATCAAATGTTTGAGGTGTTTCAAGTGTCCTCCTCATGTCGTTATAGGCATGACATAGGCATCATGACATTATGCCTCCTTGACACTTGCGACACTTGTGAGCAACATGCGACACTTGCGACCTTGTGAGAAAAATGCGACACTTGCGACCTTTGTAATGATGACACTTGCGACACTATCAAAGTGAGTATTTTTTATGTGTAACAGATTGCCCCCCAAAGTATGAGGTTAGAAGATAGGAACTGATAACTGAAATGCTTTGTAGACTTTCAAGAAAGGGTATAGACGCAGAGAACCTGACAAAAGCTGCACACAAACATCCAACAAATATCATAACATATTTCAAAACCCAAGGCAGGCATACCTATGCTTGGGTGATCAATACTTACAAGATATGGCCGCCATAAAATACACCGCGGATCCATAATTGTATTGATAAAAAGGTATAGCCATTGAAAATACATTGTGGATCTATACTCATATGACCTGAACTGATCTTAGCCACGAAGAATACACAGTGGATCTACGAAATGACAAGACATAGCCACGACCAATAAAAAGTGGATCTATGTAACAGTGTATGCATCATTCGTCCAATAGAAACTCCTCCACAACCTGGGCAAATAATATATCAAAGTGGTCACTCAACCCAGGGTCTTCTTACCAATCCCAATATGGTACGAATCTAACCATGTGAATAGATGTCTTGATGTCGGACATGGCAGAAACCACTTGATTACCGGTCAATGGTGTGAACCGTTAACAAGCGCGAGGGAAATCACCATTAATGTCTATGATTCCCAAGGTACCCTAGTACATTCTAGTGAATGTGAATAGATGAGCTAATGTCAAACATCTATGGAATCATCCGATCATAGTTCAATGATGTAAACCTATTGTCGAATGTGAGGAGGCTTTCCATTGAGGCATGTAGGTCCCAAAGTACTAACTGGTTTCTAAGTCTGATTCCTGGATAATGTGTTGAATCCGACAAGAATAGACTCATCGAGGGAGGGCCTTGATGTATCCCCCATCAAAGACACGAAACAGACATAGAGATGTAATTGATAGATCAAATGGCCATGGACTGACACAGGTTTTGAGGCAAGATATTTGGGATGGCTGGCTCTAGAGGCGGATACTTCCCTTGAACATTGAGGCACAACAACAAAGCATGACATGGACCAAAAATGTGCAGTGGATACTGTGACTTGCGTCGGGTGACCCAAATGAGTGAAAGGAACTCAAGGATTGGCTCAGTGTAGAGGTTCAGCTGATTATGATATGTGCAAATGACAAAGTGTCGTGTTCAAGGGCGACTCTAAGAATTGCTAGATAATGTTCTCAAGAGACTGCTTGGCTTGTTCCTTTCAAATTTTCCCCCATCCAGATAGATGAGTACCTCTTTTTGATTTAATGAGATCGAGGAGGATAATACATGCTCAATATAACTTACCTTCAGTAAGTTCCTCTTCCTTTCTTTAACGAACTAGAAGAAGTAAGGGATTGGTCCCATATGGGCCTGTCGATGTGTGCTTTAATGAGTCCAAAGATAGAAAACTTGAAGGTTTTTCAGGATTATAGAGTTTGGAAAAACACTTAAAAGAGAACTCTCTCGATTCCTTTTTCGTACAGTAGTCTAACGAGACTGAAAAATAGATAAAATATCGCTTGAAAGACGTCCTTTCTAACCTTTTAACGAGTGTGAAAGGAAGCAAGGTCACTCGACAATCTTTTCATATTTAGAGTGTCTGAAAAGGGTTTAAAGGAGACTCTAGGGGGGTTCCTTTTTCGTGTGTTCGTGTATCCGTATGGGTCCGAAAAAGAGATAAAAGTTTATCCGGTTGCATTCTCATGTATTTATGAGCATGAGAAAGAACAAAGACTAAGCTCGATACTCTGCCCCCAGCTTGAAATCTAGTGACTTGACTCCAGAATGATCATCAAAGGATGGAGACATGCCCCCCAAGATTCAATTCATTCACCGACTTTGAGGTTGTCACCAATTTCTGTGCTAGATGGAGAAAAATGATACAGGTGGATGAAATGAAGGTTCAAAAACGAGACCTAATGAAAGACTCAACTTGACATCTACGAGATCTGGCGAAAGGCTCAACTTGAAGGGAGAGGTGATTGTTTCATTTTTTAACGAGCTTGACACAGGAAAAGAACTATGCTCAAGGTTCCAGGTTCGATCCCCAGATTGTTGTTTCATTTTTTAACGAGATTGTTAGAGTGAAGAAAACTATGCTCAAAGCCTCTGTTTCATTTTTTAACGAGCTTGCCACAGAGAAGGGAAACTATGCTCGTGGTTTCTTCTTGATCATGGCTCCCAAGAGGATAATGCTCTGGAAGGATACCATGTCAAGGGACAAAACTCGGTCATGGCTTCTAAGAGATCTTCGTCGGATGGAAGACGATCACTCTGGAAGGAACAGATGTCGAGGGTCATGACAGGGGTAAGGAGATCAGGCTCCAATAACCCTATCGAAGAGATCACCATGTCAACTACCGGATCCAAATCGTCGAAAGTTGATGTCATGGGAGACAACACCACATAATTGACATGCAGCAGGGGCGATACTATCCGCATATAAGAACCACTTAGGGAGGTAACCCAGTCGGGGCCGATGAATGAAAGTTGATCAATAGTCACAATTCTTCCACCGTGAGGGAAAGATATCCCACGAAAAAAGGGTGGATACAAGAGATTTCATTGCATAGACATAATCCAACCCGAGGAGTAAAGAGAAATCCAAGGGGTCTCGGACTACCATGACATCGATAAAGACAGTTTTCCCTCCCAAAGTTACAGGAAACTGAGGAAGGATCCCTAAAGGTTGACTAGTTCTTCTGTTAAAAGCTAACAGATTCTGTGTAACCAGTTCAAGCTGCAGACAACCCAAAGCGTACCAAGAAAAAAAAGACAAAATACTAATGGATGCACCTTCATCTATCAGTGTTTGAGGAATGTCCCGACCATAAACCTATACTATAATATGGAAAGGAATGTGAGAGGGAAGACGAGGTCTAGTTAGCGCACCCCAATCAAAAAGGATGGCTTCAGTACTTGGAGGGGGTTTCGCAGGAGAAGGAGGAATGCCCCCCAGCACGATAGAGTCTGTATTAACAAGAAAAACATGGGCAGTATCGGGTTTAATCTCTAGAGGGAGAGTAGGATCAACTGATGATGGGATCGAATCAACCACGCAAGAACTCTTCAAAGGAAGAGTGGGATTGACCGATGATGGAATCGGATCAACCACTTTGGCACTCTTCGAATGAAGGGTGGGACTGATTGAGGAAGGGACTGGATCAGCCACTTTAGCACTTGTCAAAGGAGGAGTGGGATCGACCAATGATAGAACCAAATTGACCACTTGAGTTTCATTCTCTAAGGGAAGAATGGGGTCGACGGGTGGAAATGGATCGACCGCTTTGGTGTCACTCTCTAATGGGAGAGTGGGATCGACTGAGGGTGAAAACAGATCGACCACTTTGGTGTCACTCTTTTGATGAAGAGCGGGGCTGATCAATGACGGAACTTGATCAACTACTTGGGTTCGTAGTTCAATCGAGGAGGAAACTATATTGACCACCTGATCAACCGGATTGACCGGGGATGGAACCAGATTAACCATTCCATCAACCAATGATGGGTTGGAGGAAATTTTATGATAACCTTTTGGAAGTTGAATTTTTTCCAAAAGAGAAGAAGCCTCATCCATGCGAGGAAAAAGGTGAGAGCAATGATTACCTTTGCATAACATGTAAGGGAACTTGACAGTTTTCTTCTTCTTACCAACCTGAACATCACTAGTTGACGGGGTATCATCGACATGATCGACAGAGCCCGATGACGTGGAGGAACACATTTCTAAGACCTGGGTAAGACCAGGGCAATCCCTCAGAAAGTGGTCACCCTTACAAAGGTTGCAAGGGAATTTGGGTTTTGGATTCTTCATTTTAATCTTGTTGAGCTCATTAGCACTCCTAGTACTATTAACAGTAACTGGTTTCTTAGAGCCAACCTTTGATGTTGTTGGGGTCTTGGTCCTTTTCGGGCTCTTCTTCTTCTTCTCTTTCCATTTCTTCTTCTTCTGATCAACCTGGATACTTGCTTTAGAGCTTTCACTAAGCGAAGAAGGATAAATGGAAGGAGACTTGATGAACGAGGAAGGCGAAAAGTCGACATGAGGTTGATGTGTGGGTGGTGTACCGACATCTAAAGTATTAGGTGAAACTGAAACATTGGGAGGATTCGAGATCACCGGAGTGGGGAACAACCAAACTGGTAATCCAATAGTGAGTCCTGGAAGACTGAGTGTGGCACCATATGGAGGACCAAAGTTTCCAAAAGAAGGAAATGTATAAGGTTCCCCAGGAGGAGGGGTTCCTCCATTGGTACTCCCAGGATTTGATGCCATTAATACTAACTTGACCTAAGGTCCACTAAGTAAAACAAACAACACATGCTAAGAATCTAAGAAGCAAAAAATCAAACAAACCTTCCTACGATGAAACCACTAGTTGGTGATGAAATCCAATGTCACAAGATCAAAATAGGAGGGGACGGGGATAGAGCGGGTGGATCAGTTACATTGGCGACCTACTTAACGGACTTATGCCTTGGTGCAAGATTCCATGCAATAATTGTGGATTTACCCTCCAAGGAGCTCGAGTGAGTTTGAACAATGTTTGTTCCAGGTATAGTAAGACTTCCCTTCACCGTCACCTTGTGTGAGACCCTAAAGATTGTGGCTACTAAGGTCACCAACTCGTAGTAAGCCCCTGGGCGAGTACAGTCGACAGTCCAATCGGAACGTATGGGTAGGATAACAAGTCCAAAATCAACTTGAAAGGCTTCCACTCAACATTGTGGGTATACCTTCCAGTGACCCCCAATATACGATCCGACCACTACAAACAGTTGGGCCAAGGAGGGATAATCTCCGTAACTCACCCGAATGCAACCTCCTGCGTAACCCCTGTGTGAGAGGGGGATCCCAGGCAGACTAAAACGACAATTGGATTTGACTCTCGCTACCACAAGATACTAAGTTTGTTTGATAGCTTTGGAAAGTTATCCTTTCAACCTATTCCAAATCCCTACACCTTAGACTAATGTAGGTTTGCTAACAAAGATGTAAAAATTCTGATAAATTTTAGTTAAGCATTGATTTTAATGGTTGTTGTTTACTCAGAGGGTGTATGAAAGTGAAACTGATGGAATGACGACTCGATTCCCAAAAATATGCATGAAATATGATAAGCAATCATTTCTTTTCAATGAATACCTATTTAAGGGAAAGAGGAAGAGTCATTTTCACTATCAAACACTTGATAAGGAATGCCCTTAATCAATTTTGTTCTTAATCAAATCCAATATGATGCTACAACATTTCAGAAATGAAAACTAATATATAAACTAATCATTAAGATGTACTTTTTTCGTTTGTATGCGAATGATAATCAATTCAATGCAAAACTTGTCCTACCAACTACCCTTTCAGATCAAGGAGATTCAGACAAGAAAACACAGATTTCGCACAAACAACACACCCTTTTGCAATCAAACAAGAGAAATAAAATCAAAAATGCAAAAGGAAGGAGAAATAAATTGGATCAGATGACCTCAAATAACCAAATGAGAAGATTCACAGACTTCTAATGTCCTTCACTAGAGTTCCTGCTCAGTCACATAGGAGAGGAAAAAAGCAACGGATCGATTTCAAGCTCTCAACAACAAAAACTAAAAAAGAATGAAGAAGGGCATAAAATATGAGAAAAAATATGTTTACTTCTCAAGATGAAGCATGTCAAAGGTCAAAGTAAGAGTTATTGAATCACAAAACAACTCAGCAAGTCAAAAAACAGGGTTTTGGCCTAAAAAAATTACAATTTTTGAAGAGATTTTGGGCAAAAGAGGGTTGGCGCTCTGGTATAAGGGACACCAGAGCGTTATAAATATTTTTTCAGCAGCTTAAGGGAGCACTGACACTCTACTAACAAGGCATGGGAGCGTTGGAGTCCTAAAGCTCACAAAAAGTCCAAAACACCCAAAATTTCAATGGAATTTTGACAATCAAGCTGAGTGTGATGGGGTAAAGAGTCAACCAGCGAGTGCAATCAGATAAATGGGGTGAAAAAGGTCTAAAAACAATCAGGTAAGACGAGGTCTTATGAGGAAAAATCAAAACTAAAAGTTTGTGTTCGATTCTCCCTAGTGGAGTTGCTAGTTTCTGTTGTAGGAAAATCTCCCTGCGGACAGGTAGATTGCCTCAAAGAGCTGACCCTAACTCTAAGACAGAAAATGCTTAACATGGACACTGGCTTCCTTTCAAATCCATACAAACTAATACACGAGAAGGAAGGAGAATAGAAGTACCTCTTTATTGACGTTTGTCCCTGCACGCTCTGAGTTGAGCTCCAATCCTTTGCTCCTCGACGAGCCCTGTAGACAAACAAGATACAACCACTTCCTACTCTACTGATACTAGCTTGAAAATAGATCTATCTATCAATGATAAGTTCATGTAAAATCAGACACAAACTAGAAAGAAACAGGCCAAGCGTGTCATATTAATGAGAATAACGACAATAATACTTACAATTGTAGATGCGAATGCGACAGCTTCGTCAAGTCCCCTTTGTCTAACCTTTGCTCGAAAGATCCACAACCTGGATGATAGCAGCTTCACTGATCACTCTCCTTTGGCTGACTGTGTGTTTCCTATGAGATCATAGGTTTCATGCTAGCAATTCTTCCCCCTTTTCACCATGATAGAGCCTGCTTATTTAGGTTAAGAGAAGCTTAACCTCTTGAGTTATCTTTAGAACAAGTTGAGGAATTCCCTCCTTGGATCAGGGATCTCCTGATGGAACCCAGAATTCGAATGCAACTGCCTTCTAAACTTGAGAGATCCTCCCCTTATTCTCCTCAACGGGCCAACTACTGCCTCAGATTAGATAGCGCTCCCTCAAAAGGGGCATCAGGGCGTTGTAGCACTCCCTAGTAGGCTTTAGGGGGGCGCCAGCGCTTTCAAAATCCATAGCGCTCCCTTAAAAGGGCCAGAGGAGATTTATAATGCTCTCCTCCAAAAGCTTAGTTTTTGAGGTGTTTTCAGATGGCAAAAGGTTTGCAAGCCTGCTGACTCATTTCTCCTCTTCCAAATCAAATGTTTGAGGTGTTTCAAGTGTCCTCCTCATGTCGTTATAGGCACGACATAGGCATCATGACATTATGCCTCCCTGACACTTGCGACACTTGTGAGCAACATGCGACACTTGTGACCTTGCGAGCAAAATGCGACACTTGCGACCTTTGTAATGACGACACTTGCGACACTATCAAAGTGAGTATTTTTGATGTGTAACAACATCTTTTCTCGAACAAAATGGAACTGAGTATCAACATTCTTTGTCCTTGAATGATAAACTGAATTATTTTCCAACTTTATTGAGCTCTGGTTATCACATTTGATTATCGTAGATTTCCTTTGTTCTTATCCAATATATTGAAGTAGTCTTCTCAACCAAACAATTTCACAAGTTGCTGCACACAATGCTTTATATTCTTCCTCAGTGGATGACAAAGATAGAGTAGGTTGTTTCTCACTGATCCATGAAACAATCCTGAATCTAATGCCAAAGGAATAACCTGTAGTAGATCTCCGATCACCTGGATTGCCAACCAAGTCTGAATGTGAGTAACTTGTCATCTCAACATCGAATGAATCAATATATTTAATACAATAATCAATTGTGCCTTTAAGATACTTGAGTACCCCTAGTTCATTACATTCCAATGGACTTCTAGAGGTTTATCCATAAACTGACTTAACACAGTAATTGAGTATGATATGCTAGTTCTGGTTGTAGTGAGACAGTTCAAGCTTCCCACCATCTGTCTATACACTGTATCATTTACCTCCTTTGAACCATCATCACAGTAAATTTTTATGTTCTGCTGCATTGGAACATAAGAATCTTTACATTGATCCATTTTAAACTTCTTAAGTACTTATTTGACATATTTACCTTGAGGCACAAAGTTTTTACCAAAATTTATCTAAAATTCAAGACCGAGACAGTAATGTAACTCACCAATATCTTTCATTTCAAATACCTGTGACATCTGCTTCTTAATTTCACTAATCATTTTTTCTGAATTTCTTGTAATAATTAAATCATCAACATATAAGGAAATCAATACAACATGCCCCTTTTCATCAACCTTGGTATACTTATTTGGATCACTTTTTCTCCTCACAAAACCCCACTGAAGAAAGAAGGAATCTATCTTCTCATACCATGACCTAGGTGCTTGTTTTATTCCATACAATGATTTCTTTAATTTACACACTAATTGTTCCTAGCCACTTTTCACAAACCCCTCTAGTTGAGTAAGGTAAAACTCCCCCTTTCACTCACCAGTCATAAAAACAGACTTTACATCTAATTGGTGAAGCTTCCAATGGTATTTTGTAGCTAGTGAAATTAACATTCTTATAGTGTTTAATTTATCTACTGGTGCAAATGTTTCTGCATAATCAATGCCCTCTTTCTGTGAATACCCTTTTTCCACCAATCCGGATTTATATTTATCTATAATACCATCTTCTTTGAATTTAGGTTTGTATATCCATTTACATCCTATGCGATTTTTATCTTTAGGAAATTTAGTTAATTCCCAAGTTTTGTTTTTCATTATAGAGTCATATTCTTCCTCCATTGATTTTCTCCACTCTTCATGTTCATTAGCTTCATTAAAACTCACGAGTTATATGACATTTGAAATATTACTCATTAGGGAATAATATTTATGTTTTTCAGGTGAACGAACCTGTCGGGAAGATCTTCTCAATTGGTTGGTGACTTCTTCTTCATTTTGAGAAGATTCTTATTCATTGTTGGATGTATCCATGTCAATGGGTGCCTTTTCCTATTGCTTCTTCTCTTATTTGACCTCCTCATCTTCAAGAAGTACCTGCCATCCTTCATCATTGTTGTCTTCATTGTTTCCTTGTATCTGTTTGTGGAAAATTACATCTCTACTTGCAAACACTTTGTGAGTAGATAGATCAAACATTTTATATGCTTTAAATTGTGAACATTACCCTATAAAAATACATTTGATAGATTTAGAATCAAGATTCTTCTTGTTCTCCTTTAGAATATGTGCAAAATCCTTACACCCAAATATCTTTAAGTTATTAAATGCTCGTTTGGAATCATACAAGGCTTCGAAAGGATTTTTATGATCAAGACACCTTACTGGATTTCTATTCTTTAAATAAACATCAGTGCTAATGGCCTCAACCCAAAAGGCATTTAAGATATTCTTACCTTTCATCATACTTTGTTCACACTCCACCAGAGTTTTTTTTTCCTTTCTGTAACTTCGTTTTGCTGTGGAGTGTGGGGTACTGTAAATTGTTTAATTTCATGATCTTTGTAATACTTGATGAAGTTCCCCAATATGTACTCCCCCCTTGATATGAGCAGACGATTTTGATGGGTTTTCCTATTGGCTTCGCCACCATGATTTTAAATTCCTTGAAATATTAAAAAACATCACTCTTTTTCCCAAGGAAATAAACCCATGGGTATCTTGTGCAGTCATCAATAAATAAATAAAAATAATAATCACCTCCTAGCGACCTTGTGTACATTATTCCACAAACATCAGTGTGCACAAGTTCTAATATATCTCTTTTCCTTCTATCAGGATTAGAGGGGAATACATCTCTATGCATCTTTCCTAATGCACAACCTTCACAAGAAACATACTTATTCTTCAACATAGGTAGTCCTTCAACCATACTTTGTTTTTGTAATAAAAACAAATAATGATAACTAATGTGACCATTCCTTTGGTGCCAAAGAGTTTCTGTAGGCATAGTTTCATAATTAAATTCTTGATGATTCTTGCTGGTGACATCAAGTTTGTACAGACCTCCAACTCTGACTCCCGAGGAAACAATTTTGTAATGATCCTGCAAGTCCTTCACTATAAAATGCGTCTTGAAGAATTCAACCTTCAAATTCTGATATGTAATGGTGGACACGACAATCAAGTTTTTCTTTATCCCAGGGACATACACAACATTGCGAATGTTTCTGACAGTACCATTCAGAAGTATTACTGGAATATCTCTATATCCCTTGATCTAATAAGAACGATCATCTCCAAGATAAATATGGGCACCATTATGTGTTTCTTTAAAGTTAATATACCTATTCTTGTTACATGTCATCTGAATTGAATCTCCAGAATCAACAAACCATGCATCAACCTCATTAGTTTCAATAGACAGTGCAACATTAGACACAAACAATTTGAGATCTTTTGAATCAATATTTGGTTTTTCTTTTACAAAGTGTCATGAATGTTTTCCATTTTTACGCCTAGCCTCATCATCATTTTTGTTCTTATAACATTCTCTGGCAAGATGCCCAATCCTACCACAATAGAAGCACTTAGGTTCATTTCTATTCGATGTCATACCTTGATTTGGCTTTGGAAATGAATTCCTCTGAAATGAACTTCCTCCTCTGCCTCCTTCTCATGGTTTCCCTTTAGGGAATCTCTTCTTTGTCCATAGTGCTAAGTATTAATTCTGAGGATTCAAATTTGCATGCCTCTCTTCCTCTTGCAACAATATACCTGTCAGTTTTTCAAAAGTAGGAGCTTTCCCCCTTGTTACAAGTCCTGTTATAAACATTTGATAGTCCTCTAGCATTCCATTTAGGGAAATTGTGACAATATCAATGTTTGACACTTTTTCTCCTATATCTCCCAATTTATCTTTGATGTTTGTAATTTGCCTAAGAAAAATACTAACAAACTCATTTATATCTGTTTTAATACTTAACAATTTACTCTTTAGGAAAAGAGTGCAATTTGTATTATTAGTCTGATATAGATCTTTAAGTACTTTCCAGGGTTCACTAGAAGTCTTAGCATCCCTAATATGAAAAATTATGTTATCTTTAACAAACATTCTCAACAATACCTTGGCTTTGTTCTCATGCTTATCCCAATCTAGGATTGCTACCATTGTCGCACCTGCAGCCGAATTGGGTCACGCTTCATCTCCTTTCACGATCATCCATACACCATAACCTTCCATCAAGGTTTGCATTTTGAATTTTGAATTTACGAAATTCAATCCATCCAATTTATTGGCTTCATTGAGGTAAGTGTTAGGCGAAAATATTGTTGTTTAATTCCATTGTAGTATTTTCCCAACTATTTAATTTTTCAATCTGAGGTTCATAGGCTTACGAAGAACACACACTATATATGTAGGACTGAAATAGAAGTAATCTAATCTAAATTGTTGAAATGAAACTAATCTAGGAAAGAATCGAAAGAATAAGTAGGAGAGAAGGAAATTGCATAAGAGGAAAACAATACAACATGTGAAGAGTTGAATGACAAATGACATATGTGAGCTCACACAATATATCAATATCAAATTATATTACAAGAGTCAAATGACAAACTTTCATGAAAGAATAACAAAGCTAAGAATCAAAGCGAAGAATCCCCTTCTCAATTATGAATAACATAACCCCCCCTTCATGAGGAGAGAGCACTTTCTTATATACATGAAAGTCTTGAAGAGTGTCATAATTATAAATCCACTATTCTCTCAACTTATTCCTTCAATTCCTCCACTCATATCTTGGATAAGATATCCCATCAAAATCTCCATGATCTTCTCTTTTGAATATGCTTGAATGATTGTCCCAAATATTCATCAAATCTTCAAAGCTTGAAGATGAAATTAGAATTTGAGGCTAGGTGGTAATATTTAACTTTGTTGAAATCTTCACATATACTTGCACACATCATCAAACTCATTCAACCTTGATATATAATGAAAATATGTCATTTTTCTAATATTTAATCATAAATTCACTTATAATACTGAAATGAATACAATGGGAATTTATAATACTGAAATGAATACAATGGAAAAGAGTAAGGAGAAACCCACATATATTTATGAAAATGGTATGATAGAAAGTTATTGGAATGATGAAATGTAAGAAATAATGAAGAGAAAGYTGGATGAAAATAGAATATTTCTAAAGCCCAACAGTAAGTTTCAAAAAGTGGATTTGYCATCCTTACAAACTCTTTCACACAACAAACTTGCAACRCGATATGATAACAAGAGACGTTTGAAAAACTCTGGCACTGTCAATTAAATCCCGCTACTCAACAATGTAATCTCTAAAGCCCAACAGTAAGTTTCAAAAAGTGGATTTGCCATCCTTACAAACTCTTTCACACAACAAACTTGCAACACGATATGATAACAAGAGACGTTTGAAAAACTCTGGCACTGTCAATTAAATCTCGCTACTCAACAATGTAATCTCTGCAAACCTTAGAGATCACTTGGATGCCACCTTGCTCAGCCTCTCCTCTGCGCGACTTCACGTACAACAATGTAATCAATTAGCGATCTCGGTTTTCATACATCCAACAATGTATAGACAATGATCCAGAGAACCATTAATGGAGCGATCAACCTCCTCACGATCGGCCTCCTCACGATACCAAGCAATCCAGATTCAAATGCCTTTCTTCCTCTTTCGGATTCACGCGCCTCTCAACCTGTGCAGAACAACGATCCCGTCACCCTTCTAGAATGCGGAAAATCTCCACGTATATGCTCCACGAAGCTCCATGCAGATCCTATGACAACGATCCACCTCTCCATCTATAGCGTAGAGCTCGAAGCAGATTATTATGTTCTGTCATGACGCAACTATCGGGAATCTAGACAAAGAATTTCACCCCAGACAATTATTATAACCTCTGATCGGGAATCCTCTACGAATGAAGCAAACAACGATCAACCTTGCAGGGAGATATTTCAAGCAGAAAAGAAGGACGGGTTCCTTCACGCATACCATGCACAGATCCTCCTTAGCGATCCTCACGCAGACCATGCATAGTAAGGAAAGGCTCCACCTCAGTAGTGATCCTCCTTAGCAAACAGAGAAGAGAGCATTGATCTCTTCTGCCTCAGTTCTGATACCAACTTAAGAAATAGAGAGAATGTAAAACCGACTCAGAGCACCTAGAGGCTGGGAAGCAAAGACAAGATTCGTTTAATTAATCAATGATAATTACAACACATATATATGATGACATACAGTTTAGAAATGGTTTGAAACTAATTATTACAACTAATCTCCATTATCTCTAAGTAAAATATGAAGACAAAATGATATGTATGATTTTTCTTCCTATATTTTCAGATGTGCATATCACCAATTCACCCTTTGAGATGACTTAGTGTTCCATAATAGGGATGTGGGGATAAAGAGCACTGATATAGCTCTGTTAGACTAGTTGTTTCAAATCATTTATTTATAATTATTTATTTATTATTATAAATCATTTATTGATAATTTGATTGTCAACATTTTTCCTTATAACTGTAAAAATGACAGATTATTTGATCTTAAAATTCCTACAAATGGCTTAATGTTGAAATTCCTACAGTGTGTCAGTATGTACATTTAGAAAATGTCAAAAATGTCACCTATGTTGAATATGAGAAAAGTCTGCCAAACTAATTTCACAGAGAGAACGATAAATATCCTGGAATGTACATTCATATCAGAGTAGAGTCATTTCAGAGTAATTTCTTTCATTAATTTTTTCTTGATAAAAATAAAATTGTGTATAAAGTTTATAAATGTTTAATATTTTGAGTGGACATTTTATCCATTACAATATTTTGAGTGAAATTAATTGAAAATTTATTTTTACATTTTAAATAAATTTAAATTATAGTTTTATTTATTTGAAAATGATTTTATCTTGTTATCTTTTTTATTTTTAAATTTTGTATTAATGATAAAAATAATTTCATTTTAAGATTATAATCAAGATATATACCAAATTGATGTATGAGATCCCCTTGTTTATGAAATAAGTGACTCTTTTTCAAGTAATACATACCCTACTCCCTTCAACTTATTAATTTGTTTATTTCTATTTTACACTTTTATAGTCAAATAATTTTTTATAAAAGTTAAGAAACTTCTTTTGAATTTTTTAATTTGCTAGACATACCTAGTATGTAATATTGAGAAGATTATGTTTACTCATTTAAACAATTTAAGAATCTTATCATTATTCATTTTAACAATTTATTATTAGATTTTTTTTTTAATTTTAATAAAATAAATTGAAATTTTTGAAATTTTTAAAAAGAAAAAAAATAAATAATGTTTGATAATATATTTTTTTAAAGATCTTAATAATTATTATTTTCTTATCCTATTCTAAAGGTTTAAATATTTTTTTTTTTTTTTTTTTAATTTTAATTAATTTTTAATTAATCACAATTTTTTCCTACATTATTATCTTAACTAAAATTAAAATTAAAGGCAATCCTAATATTTAATAACAATATTTATTAAAAATATTTTGTTTATTTAATTAAAATCTCTTCAAAAGGCTTTCCAAATCTCCTCAATAGGCTTTCCGAGTTTCATGGGCACTGCTGAGCTATTTGCAATGGCTAATTTTGATTCGAGACTCGGCCATTTTGAAGTCGCCATTAACGCTTTCAGCAAGGAACAGTCCTAGTTGCTGCAGGGGCCAAACAGTTTGCAGCACATGAAGCAGGGGACCAAAGCGTTTGAACCTTTGGACTTTCTTGTTTTGGAGGAGGAGTTCGACCATTCATGCACAAGTGACGATGCGGGTGATAAGGCCCTTCGTTCGGATCACAATTCTAGTGTGATCCAAACCCATGAATCTCTGCAGACAATGTAAGTGTTAGTTTATGGTACTCTAGTGAAAAATTTGTCTGTCTTTTGTATAACTATTTATCTTCATTTAGGATTTTTTAGCTGCAGAAAGAGGATACAAAATTCGAAGCGGGAGCCTTTTGATATATATTAGGTCTGAGATGTCTCTATTTAGAGCTTCCTTATCTAAACGTTCCAGATAATTAATAAATAAGTTTTTTATATGTAAAGTTGATATATGAGCAGGCTGTATATTATAGATTGGAGATTAAGATTAATTTATGAAATCTTTAAATCTCTAATAGGTTGAATTCAAATGATATTCCAGTTTAAATGAATCTTGACACATGATCTTAGTTTCAATAAGTACAATTTTAAAATTGATTTATGAGCAGGTTGTAGACCATATGACTTTACTCATGTTGTATTTACAAATGAGGAAACACAAATATCATAATTCAAGCACATAATTAAAACACAAAGATTTAACGTGGTTCACCCAAAAGTTGGGTTACATCCACCAAGAAGAGGTATTGGTTGTATTATTATTCAAATCAAGGATATTATAGCACACTCACACTTCTCATTCTTACACCATTTCCTCAATCCCCCTTCATGCCTCTACGGGCTTACATCAACAATGAACAAAATCAAATTAGTCACATAACTAATTTTAAACTTGTGCATTCATACCAAATTGGCAGATTAGGTTGAACAAACTACTACAAAAAATGCTCCACTAAATCTGCTCATATCGACCAAATATGGGAAATTCATTGGCATATTCAACAATCTCCACCTTGACAACAATTAACTTGATAATTTTCTCCTCGTTTTGTTCATCAACTTTTCTGCAAGCTAAGAGAAACCAAGCACCATCGTAGCTTCTCTAACAGTACTGGTTTTGTGAACATGTTTGCGCAATTCTCTTTTGTATGCACTTTCTCAAGAGAGACTCCACCTTCATCGATGAACTGTCTTACAAAATGATACATGATGGGTATATGTTTTGTTTTACTGTGATAGGCTAGATTCTTAGCCAAGTGAATAGCACTCTGACTGTCACAAAGTAACTTTACTTTGTCTTGCATCCTTCCAAACTCACCAAACAAACCTTTCAACCAAACAACCTCTTTGCAAGGATGTGAAGCAGCTATATATTCTGCTTCTATAGTGGATAACGAAACAATGTTCTATAACTTTGACATCCAACTAATAGCTCCACCTACAAGAGTAAAGAAATACCCTGAAGTCGACCTTCTCTTGTCCAAATCACCTGCAAAATCAGAATCAACATATCCACAGACTAACTCACGACCACTTTTATAGGTGATACAATAATCACTTGTGCCCCTTAGATACCGAAGTACCCATTTCACTGTTACCCAATGCTCTTTACCTATATTTTCCATATGCCTGCTGACAACCCCAACTGCATGCGAAATGTTTGGCCTTGTACTAACCATCGCATGCATTAGACTTCCTACTGCATTAGCATATGGTATTCGACATATATATTCCTTTTTTTATTTTGTACTAGGACATAAACTTGAAGAAATCTTAAAATGGGAAGCCAAAGGGACTGAAACTGGTTTCACATAGTTCATACCAAACCTCAAAAGTATATTCTGAACATACTTCTATTGTGACAACCAAAGCTTACCATTCCTCCTGTCTCTGAATATTTCCATGCCCAAAATCTACCTTGTTGCTCCTAGATCTTTCATATCGAACATCCTAGCCATCTGAGTATTTAACCTATTGATCTCAATTATGTTTTTTCTTGCTAAAAGCATATCATCAACATATAATACTAAGATAATGAATATGCCATTATTCAATTTCTTAAAGTATACACAATGATCATACTCACTCCTTGTATAATTATGGCTCACCATGAAAAACTCAAATTTCTTGTACCATTGTCTGGGCGACTACCTCATACCATACAATGATTTCTTGAGAATGCAAACAAATTTTTTTCTGTGATTCTGAATGAACCCTTCAAGTTGTTCCATGTAAATTTCCTCATCCAAATCTCCATGTAAGAAAGTAGTCTTAACATCTAGTTGTTCCAGCTCCAAATCAAGCAATCCAACTAATGATAACACAATTCAAATTGAAATAGTCTTTACAAGTGGTGAAAATATCTCATGAAAGTTAATACTTTCTTTCTGAGAATAACCTTTCATAACCAACCTTTCTTTGTACCTTTCCACCTTATCATCAACACCCTTCTTCAGCTTGTAGACCCACTTGCAACCTACAAATTTTCTGTCTCTTGGAAGTTCTACCAGGTCCCATATAGCATTCCTCTCTAATGCCTTCATTTCATCCTTCATCGCTTATTTCCATTTATTACTGTTAGAACCCTTCACAACGTCCTGATAGCAGGAAGGTTCATCACATTAGTACTTAAAGAAACTAATGAAACAAAATCATCATACCTTCTTGGAGGAACTCTGACCCATGTAGACCTCCTGAGTGAAGTTTGTGGTTCATACACAATATGTTGAATGTCATCATCATCCATGTCTTCCTATGCTGCATGAGACTGTTCATGAACATCTTCTGAAACTTGTTCATGTTCACCTTCATTGGTTTCAAACTGAAGTTGTTGATACTCTCATGCTTCTTCACTACTACATATGGGCGGATTATTCCACGAAAATTTTCCACGCTTCAACTAGTTTCAGATTTTTTTTAAACAGGATGGGATTTTCATCACTATTGCTACGAAAGTTCATCACAATATCGACGAAAATATTATTTAAATCTACTTGGGATTTTCGTTGCTATAGCGACAAACTTTCATGGCAATAGTGACAAAATGTTTTCCTATCTCATTGGTCAGTGTTAATGTCTAGTTGACTATTTTATCTATATATACGTGACTTTAAGAGACTTTGCGACATAATTGCTATAGTTTCGACACTGTTCTTGGCTTTTGTTTGAGCTGTTTATTTTTTCTGTCATCCATC
>ML798412.1:515064-530982 GCA_009831015.1 Picea engelmannii
AATATCTAGGTTTGATTAGCAAAAGGCCCCTGACACAGAAGGACAAGGAAAGAATTGTAGAGCTACAAACTACAATAACTAATTATGGGGTAAGTGGCATCTTTACATATTTTTATTAGCTATGACAATTTCATATCCGTATTTTAGATTTGTATCTTGTATATGATCTGATAAAGACACGTTTTTTGTTTGTAGGAGTTTTTAAACCCCGTGCGTGGGGAACCTCTAGATCCTACAACTACTATAGGTAGCAGTGAGGGTCCAATTTAAAAAGAAGGTCGACATAGAAAAGTGCAAGTGAGGCTTTTTGAGCCTCCCGAGGTTCCTCTCGAATCCATTGATGAGCAGGCAAATTTTGACTGGCATGACATGTCGAAGCATGATGAGTCAGAGCCTGGAAATCCACATGATGACTCTGGAGAGGAACATAGTGTAGGTGCACAGGATACTATTATGCATGGAGCAGAATGAATTAAAAGCATCGAATCACTAGATGTCACCTTGCTGGTGGATGACGCATGTGTTCCGATAAAGATTCGAAATATTGCAGGTAATTGTCCCATTAATTGATTCATTTTTTTAATGAAATTGAAATGGACATTTGTTGAGATTATTAATTGATCAATGGATAACACGTTACTGCAAGAAACAATGTTTTCTATAGAAACTTACATGACAAACCATTGGAGTTGTTGGCCCCACCATTTGCACACAGTGGAATGGACAAGATAGAAAAAAGAAAGATGATTTAATAGATCACATGGTGAACTTGTTCGACAACACTTTCAACAAGAAAGTGGTTACAAAGTTAGCCAACGAGAATTTAAAATACACGAGGGCCCAGTATAGGGATAGATTGGAAATAGACCTAAAGCACGAGCGCCCTCCCATAGTTTTCGAGAAAGAGTGGAAGGTGCTAATAGAGGATGAAAAGGAGAACTTGTTTAAAAAAAAGGACAACAACCATGAGCTGTTCAAGCAAGGTACAACACATGTCATATTATCAGTGAAATATGAGCATTTATGTTTTTCTTTCCTGTTTTAAGTAACAATTTCAATATCTTTTTTTTTTCAAAAATTCCATATGTAGGCTACCAGACACATCCAAAGCAACAAATTCCAGAGTGAAAAAACATGGCCAACATAAACTAGGCTAGGGTGGCTATGAAAAACTCAAAACCTGAATAGTAAGATTTAAATGATTAACTATGGTTAATATTTATTTAATAGTAGTGAAAAAATATATGTTTTTCTTATTGGTATTTTTAATGGTGTTATGCATTGCAGTTAAATATGTTTGACACTGCTTCCACCGAATCTTGGTTACAAGCATGGCTTTAAAATTTTCATTGATTAAATAAAGATCTTGGGCCATACTCCTATCTCCCCAGCCACACAGGTAAATCAAATGAATAAGGAAATTACAGTAGAATGCTTGTAAAGTATTTTCATATTTTATTATATCACCCTTAACTAAGTATTTATGTTTGTTTTCAAGCAATAGTGCTACTGCAGTAGTGAATCAAGCGGTATTCAACAAACACCACGTCATACAAGGGTCCACATGTCCAGTGATATTGTATTGCAGAGTACCCATTCCATTATTTATGCTTCAGAATTAGAAATATTTACTGTGATTGTAGATATTTATTTCCTGACTTATACTTATATATTATCTTCTCAAAATTGAAGAGCATGAAGCTTAAGAGGGTGAAATGCGAAAGCAACCAAGTGGACAGGAAATTAACACACCAATTGTCCCAGCTACAGAGACAGGTAAAGAGCAATATTGTAATGTTAATCAAAACAATGAATTAGTTATTTCAATTATATTTCAACATATCAATATGATCATTTTCGTTGTTCCAGTTCACATCCTTGAACAGATGCCAGCTAACCCTTCTCACCGACGTACCAGAAGTATGGTACATGAGTGCACACAAACAATAGAAGGAAAGGGCACACAAAATACAATGTCATTGTATGATGATGATATGCCAATTGTCAGTTTTATGAATGTAAAAAAATGTAAATCAAAGAAAAATTAAATGTTTAAATTCATCATCTGTTTTTGGATCTTTATCGATGTTTATATGTTCATATGTTCTGATGACTATCCTAGTTATGCATTAATGTCTATATGTTTTCTATATAGAGAAAATCATTTGTTGGGTATGGGAAATTGAGAGCAATGTGAGGGGGGGAGGGGCCATATGAGCTTCCACTTTCATGTGGTTAGCCCTGTTTAGTAGAGAATAACCTATTCTCGAAACAAAGACAAGATCATTAAGGTATGTGACAACTTAATTTTTTTCTAGAGTATTTTACATAACTAAATGCATGCTTATTTTCTTATTATATAAATCACTTTAGAGGCATACTTCAATGTTGCAGGATACTTCAATGCCTATACTTCAAAATTTTGTAGGATACTTCAATGCCTAAACTATGATGTACAATTCCTTATCTTATTTGGGGTATATTATGATTGCACCAAAAAAAGTTTCAAGTGTTATGTTATCCAATTCCTTCTTTGTATCAAAGGTTCTGCCATTATGTATCATGTGAAATTTTCTTTGATTTTAAATGAAATTGCAAGTTTCATTAGATTTAATATTGATGCATTACAATTATTTCATGTCAAAGCTTCAGTGACTTGGTTTTCAATTGCAATGAATTGAAAGGTTATCTTTCCTTTTATAATGTGCATTGAAGAGACATTTCATTCCTAAATAATTTGCTAACCCCATGAATTACCTTGGTTCAATTAAATTATCTTGGATGAACCAATTTACAATGAAATTTATATTTATTAGGTCAATACAAAATTCACATCCTCTAACTACAAAATCCATACAAAACAATAATTGTTTTCAAAGCTCATATTTCTTCATGTTGGCTTCCAATTAATTGTGGGTTAATATGGCATTACCATATTACAATGTAATATGGTAATACCATATTACCAATGTAATATGGTAATGTCATATTACAATGTAATATGGTATACCCTATTACAATGTAATATGGTAATACCATATCTCGTGTAATTTCTTTTTTTAAACTTAATTCCATCGTCACAATATCGACGATAGTTCATCAGAAAAAAATTGCATTTTGACCACCATGGAAATAGCGACAAACTTTCGTCACAAGTTGCCACAAGATTTCGTCGCACATACAATATTTTCAATGGGTTAATATGGCATTACCATATTACAATGTAATATGGTAATACCATATCTCGTGTAATTTCKTTTTTTAAACTTAATTCCATCGTCACAATATCGACGATAGTTCATTAGAAAAAAATTGCATTTTGACCACCGTGGAAATAGCGACAAACTTTCGTCGCAAGTTGCCACAAGCTTTCGTCGCACATACAATATTTTCATTGTAAATTTGGTCTTGATGAATCAATGTCATTTCTATTTCCATGGGTATTCGTTGCAAGTTGCCACAGTTTTTCGTTTCACATACAACATCTGTGTCATAAGTTTTTGACTTGTAATAAATTTTTGTCGCAATTGCAATGAAATTTCATCGTAATTTCCACGGTTGTTCATTGTACTTGCGACACGGTTTCGTTGTAATTGCAACGATGCAAAGGGTTAACCGAACTTGAAGGTACTGACACGTGGAGAGATAATTTTCTTGATGTTTCCACGCACACTTGGATCGTCGATAGGGCGACGAAATTATTCCAATGAAAAAAAAAACTCATTTTTCGTGGAAATTGCGATAGATAAGTGTGGCAATATCAACGAAAAACCGTCGCAAATTTGGTCATATGTACTGGTGCTTCCTAATTCATTTGAACATCTACATTTGATTTGATGAGAGATGATTCATCAAATATTACATCTCTATTAATGGTGATCTTGTGGGCATTAGGATCTCACAACCTGTACCCCTTAATACCATCACCATATCTAAGAAAGATAAGACTTTTTTATTTTGGATCTAATTTAGAACGTTGATGTTTCAAAATTAGAGCATAGGCATCACAACCAAAAATTTTAAGATTAGAATAATTGTTGTTGATGGTGATCGATTCACCAAATAACAAGTTGTAGTTACTTCTTCTGCCCATAATTCCTGCTGCAAGTTGGCATTACTCAGCATACTCCTTGCTCTCTCTAGAAGAGTCCTATTCATGCATTCAACAAATCCATTATGTTGAGGAGTATAGGAAATGGTTTTATGCCTATCAATCCCAAATTCATTGCAATAATTCTCAAACTCAATTGACATAAATTCACCACCATTATCAGTTCTTAAACATTTAATGGATGTACTAGTGCTCTTTTCCACTAAAGCTCCAAACTGCTTGAAAACTGTAAATACATCAACCTTACTCTTTAACAAATAGATCCACACCTTCCTATAGAAATCATCTATAAAAGTTAATAAATATGATGATCCTCCATATTAAATAGTAGGGGATGGTCCCAAAACATCATAATGAATATAATCAAGGATTCCTTTACTATTGTGTCTTCCGGTTTTAAATCTCTGCCTATTCTGTTTTCCATAAATACAGTGCTGGCAGAAATGTAACTTTAAAGACTTTAGACTAGGAAGTAACTTGCAATCAGTTAATACCTTTAATCCTTGTTCGCTCATATGGCCCAACTGTTGATGCCAAAGTCGAACAAAATCACAGTCGTTCTCAGACACCACTGTCGCATGATCTGACTTAGTCCTTCCTTCTAATAGAAACATGTTACCAACCTTCTTTGCTTTCATAACCAGTAGAATTCCTTTGTAGACCTTCATAATTCCACCTTGAACAATAGTCTTGTAACCTCTTGTGTCTAAGACTCCCAAAGAGATTAGGTTCTTCCTAAGCTCAGGTACATGTCTTATATCCATTAGTATTTTAATAGTTGCATCAAACATCTTAATTCGAATGCTACCAATTCCCACAACTTTATATGAAATATCATTTCCCATGTAAACTACTCCATCATCTATAGACTGGTAAGTAATAAACCAGTGTCTATGAAGACATATGTGGTTTGAAGCACCAGAATCTAATAACCATTGTTGATCATGACGTGATCCAATACTAATTGATAAAACTTCATCAGTCATACCTGAACCTATTTCAATTGCATTTGATTCCTTCGTCTCTTTTGGAGGGTGTTCTTTGGAGGCTTGTTGTCATTTACAATAGTCCTTCTTCAGGTGTCCATATTTTTGACAAAACCAACACTTAAGCTTGCTCTTTCTACCCTTCGACTTTGACCGAGAGAAATTCCCCTAACCATGTCCTCTTTCTTTAAGTCTGCCTCTCACCACCATCGCCTCAGATGCAGAGGTTTCTAGATTGTATTTCTTCCTTGTTTCCTCAGATAGTAAAGCTCCAACAATATCATAAAATTCAATACTTTCTATTGAACTGAAACTAATAGAGGTAAAAAAAATGATCCCATGACGTGGGCAAAGAACACAGTAATGTAATTGCCTTATCTTTAGATTTGAATTTCACTCCCATGCTAGTCAACTGAACTAAGAGAGTATTAAAAGTATTTAGATGATTAGCTATATTCACACCTTCCTTCATGTGCAAACCATACAATTGTCTTTTCAGAAAGATCTTGTTTGTCAAGGATTTCATCATGTATAGGCTTTCTAGCTTTGACCACAAACCGATTGTTGTCTTCTCCGAGACAATATTGAACAATACATCGTTGGCCAAACACAAGTGTATGGCACTCAGTGCTCTTGCATCTATCTCATCCCAGTCGTCATCTGTTATGGTTGCGGGTTTCTTTGATTTTCCCAAAAGCACCTTCACCACGCCTTATTGCACGAGCAAATCATGCATCTTAACTTTCCAGATCTCGAAATTGTTCTCGCCATTAAATTTGTCAATTTCGAACTTAGCACTTTGCATTTTTTCCATTAGAGGAAACATAAAGAACAAAAACCATTGCTTATAATAACCAAAGCTTTCTATGAGAAATAACCTTATGTTATGTTTACAAATTTGAACCTAAAAACTTAATAGTGAAAAGGTTCTTAAAAAAATATTTAAAAAATAATATTTTATTCCTTAATAAAATATTGGATACCTTTTACCAAATCCAAGGAAATTCAAACATTAATTTTTTTTTTAATTTTAATATCCCTTTATGCATAGTATTCTTATCATACCATTTTTTAATGTTTTAAACATTCACCTCACAACCCTTCAACATTAAATAACAAAGTTAACCTTTCCTTTCATAATTTAAACTTTTTCAACATACGATAACTTCTTTAAAACATATGTTGCCCGCATAAAAATTTAAAGCGGTCGCACCTCTCGATGTGAGTGGCCTGCGTGCTTCAAAGGGTCGCCGCACCTCATGGCATAGATGTGGAAAAATTCCCTTAGCAGCACCTCCCGTTATAGTTGGCCTGCGGAAATTTGGATAATTACTAGCATATGAAGTGTGCACTAGGGGCCGTCGTGATATTCGAGAAGAGAGACCTGCGGAAATTTGGAGATTGATGTGCCTTCTTAGCTCGTGTTCAATCACCACTGATTTCTTAATCAGATTTTGCCACCTCTTTGATGATAGATGTCTATTTTTCTTTTAATTCAAAAACTTGATATTTACTGGAATCATAATTCAAGCACAGAATTAAAACACAGAGATTTAACGTGGTTCACCCAAAAGTTGGGTTATGTCCACCAAGCATAAGTATCGGTTGTCTTATTATTAAAATCAAAGAGATTACAATAGGCTCACAGTCCTCTTACACTCTTCATTCTTACACCATTTCCTCAATTCCCCTTTATGCCTGTACAAGATTACATCAATAATAAATAGAATTAGATTAGTTACATAACTAATTCTAAACTTACGAGTTTAGTTACATAACTGATTCTAAACTTGCGAGTTTATAGAAAATTGACATATTAATTAACAACAGGAAAAGAAAGGTCGAACGAGCTCTTAAATATGCCTTTCTGACCAGATCCGAATCACATATTCTGAAAGACGGTTTCAAGTGGCGCAAGTACCGGAAGAAATTTGTGAAGAACAATGCCAATCCAAGGTGCTTATGTTATACGACGTTTCTGTGATGTTAAGAAAACTGTGGAACATGACGCACATGATAAAACTTTAAACAAAATGTTAAATATATGTTTTTCAAAATGTTAAATAGAATCGAGTATGTATATCAATGAACGAACAGAGCGATTATATATATATATATATATAGGTTTCAAATCTTAATCAGAGTCAAATATACACATCAACGAATGAATAAAGTGAACATATATATGCCTAAGTGTATTCCAAACCTTAGAAAAGAAACACAGAGTCGAATAGGTAACAATGCACGAACAGAGTTATATTCACATATTTCTATGATTCAAACTGAACAAGGTCGAACATGTGTCAGTGCATGAACAAAACCATTACATGCTCACATAAGTTCAAACTTTAAACAAAATCGAATATTTAACAATGAGCGAACAATACTAAAATATGCTTTTATTTCCATTCTGTAAATTTCAATCAAGGGGTTGAAACATAGGGGAGTGAAACATAATCCAGGGAGTAGGACTACCCTAAACGAGACGATTTATTCATGCTAGAATTCTACTACAGGGAAGCGAATCAATAACTTTGTCGATACATCATTAACATAGACACTTCCTACTTATCTTATGTGCAGAAAGAATACAAAAAATTTAGGACTGTGGCATTTTCCATTATAGAATAACTAGCAAATAATTGATTCAGTTTTTGTTAGAAAGTTTTCCAAGAAAATTCCAATTAGACAGTTTCGATAACAAAAGACTACATAGGCTGTGATTAACAAGATCCAACAATAATGGCCAGTATGACTAGTAAATTGTTCTGAATACAATGAATCACAGGGCTAATGTACAAAGCGTCGTAGATATGTTTTTTTTTCCCAAAATAGTCATCACAACAGAAACACTACGAACATAATCAAGACTTCCATGCTTATTATTTTTAAGGATCGATTTGAGAGAAATTTTTATGGAACCCGAGTACCTTTGTCATGTTGAACAGAAGTCGGTACCTACGTCGAGGAGCAAACATCCCTGCACTCAGCCATCATAGGAATGTTTTAGCAAAATATTAAACTTCAAATTATAAAATCGAATAGTTGAGGTCCACAGGGATGCCAGACTGCTTAACTTTAAAATGTCGTGACCTTCAGTGGCTATTCTTGGTTTGTAATCATGACCCTGGTTGGGGAAAGTGATGCCTGGAACTTCTGGTGGGTACCTCGTAACAAAACAAAGTCCCACCATTAATACAATGATACCCCTTTTCACGCAGAGCTTTAAACAAAAAAAAAGAGGGTTAACAGAGAAAGTAACACTTTGAACTCAAGAAGATCAATCTTACATAAATAGAACTTTGTATGAACATATATGAAGAATATGAGAAATGAATATATATATATATATATATATATATATATATATATATACGAACAGTCAACTTGCAAGGAAAGTATCCCAGAAATAATTTACCAGCAGGCCATCACTATACTATAAATAGAATGCATCAAATATAGAGGAGGATAGTTACGGTAGACCCTTGTATCTCTCTGCGACGAATGAGTGAACCCTTTCAGTGCTACATAGATTTTCCTCCGAAACAATTACCATTCTCATAGTTAAGTAAAAGAGTCGGTCAAAAACCCACGGGACACAAACAAAGGGCGCATGGCCATGGTGGTATAAAGAAAGTACCCTTAGTGTTAACCTCTACCCCGATCTACACTTGAATGATGGGAGAGATCACATAAACTCTGACTCCTATTACATAAAGTAAAAATTCTCTTAAACACACTCATGAACCTTGTGTTTCCTTTTTAAAAACTTAGGATTTGATAGTTCCGTAGGGTCTTACCAGGTAGACAGAGGTTGTTGTTGACTTCACCAATGAGGATCGCAAAGGCGAAAACCCTTTCCTATGCAACAATGCTCAGTACAAAACCTCCTCTATGAAAACACAAGAACAAGAATGAGAATGCCAAAACCCTAGAGGGACGATCACCACCCTTAACCATTCAGATGTACAAGCCATGTGCTAGGGCTTGGATGGCGCATCAGGATTGGGAAGATTAGGGGGATGAGGCGTCGGGATGAGGCCAATTAATTCTAGGTTAGAGTCTTAACTTCCCCTAATAGATGCACCTACCTTCCTTAAATGTAGAAAATACATAGTTTAAACAACAGTATAACCATGATTTTCCAGTGTACATGATTGGTCATTACACCTCCACTCTCTGAAGTGCTCCTCTCGTTACACCAACAAAACAAGCATGGTAGTTAGTTAGTTACGCAGTGATATAAGCATGGCGAGTCGGGAAACTATTCGTTATGGTGGAAGACACCAATCTTATCGTAACCAAAATGTAACATCAAAGAGAAGTGCTTTGTTACCCACCCTTAATTTCACCTTTAATAATTGTAGTCATCCTGGTATGTCTTTGGTGCTAATGTTGACTCATCTAGGTAAGGGTATAGGTAATTAATGTCAGGGTTATAACATGGTACATGTGCAAATTCGACTCCAGCCCGACTCCCTTAATTAGGAAAGTGGAAATACAATCCTTGCATATGGGCAAATAAATTGAAGTATCAACATTTATATAGCATGGTATAGGGGTTTAGGAAAAGGCCTATTTTTCATTGAAAATTCTCGTTGTGTTAAAATAATATGTCAAAGGGTCACTCCAAGAAAAAAGGAGATGTAAGCACCCATCTTATGAAAGGATAATGTCCCTAGGAAATTTGTTTTTATGATAAATTTGAGGTTTATTACATAAGCATGATGTGGGAGACTTATGAATGAAATTCTTGTTTTCTTTAGTTTAAAATTACTATTTACCCCAATGGAATCATTACTAGAGGTCTCGCATCTTCCAACTCTGCATGTTCGTATGTGTTTATTTTCGATTGGTTGCATCTTCAGCAAGGATTGCATTACTCTGTGATTTCTGAGAATGTGAAGCGATTTAATCAAAAATGTTTTGTTTTCTTTCTGCACACAACATATACAAGATATGTAGTAACAAGTTGTCTATCTATTTCCTGTAGTATTATCCTAGCATGATTATATCATCCAAGTAATAGGGTGATCTTACGTTCGTTCCCCTATGCTTCATCGTTCTCATCTGTATAAAAGGATTATGTTTACAGTTTGAAACGTTCATATGCATATAATCGTTCTGTTCGTGCATTGATATATATATATTTGACTCTATTTAAAGTTTGAGACATATAGGTGCATAGGGCGATTATGTTCGTTCATTGACACATATTCGACTCTATTTTAAGTTTGAAGGTATATGTGCATATGATAGCTCTGTTCATTCGACTTTGTTTAAAGTTTGAAATACATATCTACGCATATAATTAGCCCTATTCGTTCATTCGACTATGTTAAAGTTTAAAATATATATACGCATATAATGGCTATGTTCGTTCATTTCGACTCTATTAAAGTTGAAACATATATACGCGTATAATGACTCTCTTCATTCATTCGACTCTGTTAAAGTTTGAAACATATATAGATGCATATAATAGCTTTGTTCGTTCATTGATACCTGTTCGATTCTGTTTAAAATTTGATTATGGAAAATCAATCTGCATAAAAATCCTACCGTCTATTCACTAAATTTCGAACAGTATTTGTTTAGGTTCTTGCATGCATACCAGCATTAAGGATCTCGTTATAACAATAACCAATTCATTCCACAGAGGTAGAATACTGAATATTTAGGTACATAAAAGAGTTACAATAGTTACACGATCATTAAAAAAAACAGATACTAGAACTCTTCCATATAATGATAACATGTACAATATCTTCAATATAAAAATCATTAAGACAGATAGAGTTTAGAGTGCATATCTGAACTAGGCTTGCAGAGAAAACAAAGGGAACAACCATGTTCCTCCCAATCGTAGAATCGAGTAGCCACGATTACTTGCCCGATTCACCCCCTATCCTAACCATTAGTCCATACGGGCGAACTTAGAAAATCCCTCTACAACATTGTCCTTCAATTCAGTACCCTTTTTCCTTGCCTCACAGCCTTCCAGTGTTCATAACAGCAAGTGAAAAAGAAAAAGAACCAAAACATACTTTTTCCCATCATACTTAGTTGTGTCCTGCCTCCTTGCATATGCTTATTTGTAACTTGCCTAGGTCATTTTTCCTTCTTTGGAATTTTCGCAGCTTCCTAAATCCCTGATTTTCAGGGGCTGCCAATGGCCAAATCATTAATTTTCCACCTGTACAAATCAGCCCAGGGTTAGTTCCAACATGTTCCCCACTCATGGCGTCATGGTCAACTACTTTTAACATAGTTGTTCCATTTGTCTTCCTGCAATTAATATAAAATATTATGTTTTCAAACAAGTGTCATTGTCAAATATTTAGTTGGGTCAAATTAGAGTCCTGCCTAATAGTCATAATAATTTATTACAATTAACAAATTCGAAATTCGGAATTGCCATAAATGGCAAAATGTTTCCAAACTAGAATTTACCAAAAATGGAATAATTTCCCAGAAATTTAAATTTCCAAATTATTTTATTTTGGGGTATGTTACATGGCCTTAGGACTAATAACATGATAAGAAAATTTTAAAATAATTTCCCTAATAAAATGTCGCCTAGCACGAAAATGAAGGTCTAGGTCTAATCTTTGTCGGTGGTAAAATTTTACCTTTTTAAAAAAAAAAATTAATAAAAATAAAAATTATAAAAATAAAAATAAAAATAAAATAAAGTAAATAATAAGGGTAATCTTCATTAATCTTGTGACAAGAAGGGGGGTAAGTAATTAAAGTGTTTTATAAAAATCTTTTGGGATAAAAACTTAAAAAGGGGAATGATTGTTTTATTTTTATGCTAATTAAAATTTTAATTCATTAAAAAAAAGGGGAAGAAGGGTAAGTTTGTGCACATGCCTTTTTGAGTTTAATTAAAAAGGTAAAAAGGGAAAATCTAAAATAATTAAGAAACTAGGAAAAACATAAACCTTAAAAGAAAGGGGAACACTAGGAAAAAGCATTTAGTCCCACTTAGTAAGGTATCTACCATTTAAGAACCTTCTATTTTAAATTGAACTAGCAAACTAATAATGGGGAAAGTCATTAAAACCTATAAGGGAATTTGGGGACACCTAGGAGTGATTCTAGGAGTGACTCTAGGTGGGTGAGGGAAATAAGGGTAATTAATTAATTAAAGAAATTAGTTTTTGGAGGAATGAGGGGGATGGGTGACACATGTACGGGGATGAATTTTTATGAATTAATTTATTAAACATTAAATAAAATAGGATTTGGGAAAGTAAGGGAATCTGAAACTCTATATAATGGAGAGAGGAAAATGATGAGGGATCTTTTCTGTTTGCGTAACGTTACACTGCAGAAATCTTTACTTGATTGACTTAGTTTGTGAGAGTTGGGATACCCATATCAGTGAGGTGTGGTAGTGTAAAATTCTGAATATGGGTAACACTTTCGTGACAATTGGGTCTCAAAAATTCTTAGCGGCAATTTTTCGGTCGAAAAAATGTTGCTAGGAATTTTTTCGGTCGAAAAACCTTTCAACCGAAAATTTGCATGTTAAATTGAACGACGCACTCGAAATTCGTGTACAATGTTTTTTGTACGAATTATTTTCCTGTGGTAAGAATATTTCGTCTGAAACATTTATTTTTAACGGATTCCATTAAAATCTAGGTTTCAGCCGAAAGATTATTTCGGCCAAAAACATGAAATTGGGACTGAAAACAAAAACCAAAGAATTGCCCCAAGCTTACCTGAATTTCAGAGGTTGCAGACTCCTACAAATACTGATATTTTGGTTTCTAAAATGACACCAGCATTTCCAAAATTGAATCTGCTTTCAATTCCTATAATTTGTTTTCATTTTCTTTATTTTTATCTAATTTTATTTAATTTTTTTTAAAAATCACCTCATAATACTTCTGGGAGACATTATGATTTGGTGAAATGAAATATCGGCATCTCTAAAACTATACAGTGAAAAATTTAGAAAAAAATATATTCATAATCCTTAAACTGTTTTTTTCAAAAGGGTATATTTAGATTTTAGTTTTAAGTAAAAATTAAGATAGATACAAGGTGTAGAAAAACATGTGTTTAAAATCTGCAATGTTTTCAGCTTGGTCAACTTAAAAAAATTCTAGAAATTATAATATTCATCTGTTGGATTCAAAATTAAAGTCATAATAAATTAGAGTCTATATAGATTGTTGCAGTATATTTTGTTTCTTAAAAACATAAGTTTAATAATAAATAAATTATTGTAGAAAAAAGTTACTCATTATCATTCCTTTCATGTTTAAGGAACATACTGTTAAAAAACTGCCAAATTGACATATCAAATCGTGATAAAAAAAGTGTGAAAAATAGTCATTTGAAAGCTAACAAAATTCTTCACAAGTTTTGTTTTTACTGTAAAGTGAAATTCTAAATAAAAAAAATACTTTTGTATGCCAGAAGTTGAAGAACTTGTGAAAATATAGTTTTGTTTCTCATAAAAAAAACAAAAGTGTAACCCATCTTCATGATTTTACCCGGTAGCTTTTCCTTGAGAGACAAGCTGGGAGCTAGTTGAATCTTTGGATAGTGTGTGTGGCTCCTTTGTGGCTCGGGGGGCTAAGGGGTAAGAAGAGTACCCCTATCATTGGTTGGGAGATACAGGTAAAGTCTCGTCGGTTGGCAAGCGATATTTTCATGGAGTACGCGAGACACCAACTCAGAGCAGGCGATTAGGCAACGATACACTTTCCTTATTTTTGCATGGTAGATTGTAGTAGGATTTATTCTTTGGATCTGCATGTTTAATTGGGTAAATAAACTGATTATCTTAGAGTTCTAGTTTATGACTGAATTTTTCCATAGCCTATAGCTCAATAATTGATTGACTCCCATGGCCTTCGATTCTTGGCATGTCTTGATCACCTTGTGGTGTATTGATTTGTGAAGATTGTGTTTGTTTTTGCATTTCATCCCTAGCTCATCAGTCCTCACCTGAGTAGTCAGCCAGGAGCCTGATCTACGATCATTGCTTTGGCGTTAATAGACCTATGGATCTCAATGCCCTACTTTTATATGCGTGGATGATGAGTGAAGGATGTTCCTGTCAGTTGTCTACCTCCGTTATTGTCCTTTACTGTTTTTTTTACTTGCGCCATGTAGAAAAAACCTCTGCGTAAGGATTATCTTGTGTCCTTGTTGGTTTTTCTCTGTGCCTTGACTGATATAATCCTTGTGATCATTTCTATGACTTTTTGCATTAGATCCTTGCGTTTCTCTCGCTGTTGTTTGTGATTTATTGGTATTATGGCAATGGAAAAATGAATTGATTTCATGTCTGCATTTTTTTATTGGTATCCTAGAAATGGAAAAAAGATTTTATTTGTTATTCATGTCCGCGTTATATTGGTATTCTGGCAATGGAAAAACAAATTGATTTCATGTCTGCATTTTTGTATTGGTATCCTGGAAATGAAAAAACATTTTTATTTGTTATTCTTGTCTGTGTTGTATTGGTATTCTGGCAATGGAAAAGTGAATTGTTTTCATGTCTGCATTTTTTTATTGGTATCCTGGAATGGGAAAACATTTTTATTCTGCGTTGTATTGATATTCTGGCAATGGAAAAATGATTTGATTCCCTATCTGCATTTTTATATTTGGTATCCTGGAAATGGAAAAACATTTTTATGTGTTATTCATGTCTGCATTATATTGGCATGCGGGAAATGAAAAAGAGAAACCATGATTTTTCCATTTAAAATGTGTTTGAGATTGTCATTGAAGTGCCCACATTTTTTCTTTAAAAGTTGATAGAGCTTGCTGTAAATGCCCACAATTTTTACGAATTAAATGTGACTAAGATTGTTGTTCAAAGACCATGATTTTCACCATAAGGAAGACTGTGTTTTGCTGTTTAAAGACCATGAATTTTTTTTTTAAAGAATGATTGTGTTTTGCTATTTAAAGACCACAAGTTTTTTCCTTAAAGAATGTCTGGGTTTTGTTGTTTAAACACCACGAATTTTTGCCTTAAAGAATGACTGTTTTTTGATGTTTAAAGACCACGAATTTTTTCCTTAAAGAATGACTATGTTTTGTTGTTCAAAGACCACGATTTTTTCCATAAAGAAGACTGTGTTTTGTTGTTTAAAGACCATGAATTTTTTCCTTAAGAATCACTGTGTTTTGCTGTTCAAAGATCATTATGTTCACCTTAAAGAATACTGCGTGTTTCTTGTTTAAAAAAAAAAAAACACATTTTTGCCTTAATTTTTTTTTCTATTTGATACCCTTGTTGGCTCGCGATTACCCTTGGCGAAGACTGCGATTGACTGACGAATTTTCCCTTGAAGGATTGCGTTTTGCCAAAAAAATTCTATCTGATACCTTCACTGCATGGCAATTTTTACCCTTGATGAAGACTACGTTTTACCCCCTTATTGACCACAATTTCCATTATTCAATTGCCGAATATATGCATGATTATTGACCTCAATTTCCATTATTCAGTCGCTGGAAATATGTATGATTATTGACCTTAATTTTCATTATTCAATCGTTAGATATATGTATGTTTATTTACCGCAATCTTCATTATTGACAACAATTTTCATTATTCGATTTTCAATGCTAGAATATGTATGTTTATGTTAGACAGGGCATCTTCAGACCCACTTGACGTGATGTGTAGATTGAGATAGAGAGTGTTAATATTAATGGATTGCATTACTTTAATGGACAACATTCCATGCATTATTCAGACCGCAGTGGTGGTTTAATATACAACAACTGAGCTATATTGTTAATATTGTAAATTACATGCTCGCGATGAGGTTGAAACTC
>ML798413.1:32713-50496 GCA_009831015.1 Picea engelmannii
TTGTAATGTTCAGAAGGAGGATTGTTGTTGTTGTTGTTGTGGAAGACGGCCTTGGAGAGCATGCTCCAAAAAAACTCTTTTCACACAAGAAAAAAAATTCGCTTCTCGATGACAACAAGGGTTAGATCTCGGTTAGCTTACCCCGAAGATGCACCTTTTCCTATCTGTTTTTTATTTTCCGAGATCACAAAAGGCACGGGGAAAAGAGAATATGTAGATCTAAAAGAGTAGCAGCCCGGAAATAAAAAAATACAACCGAAATAAAATCAAAACTTTTTCAAAAAATTAAAAAAAATGTGTATTCAGACTTTATACCTCCGGATCTAACTGTAATGGTCGTATCTTGGGAAAATGAAAACCTTTTCGAGTGAAACAAAAAGTGTTCCTGAATGAAATGAGTGCTTCGGACGCAATGGAATAGTCCTCTCAGCCCAGAAATGTACGAAAAATCCATAAAATGGAGATGAGGCAACTCGGCTTCACGATCTCGATCTACAACAGAAGCGGGTCTTCAAACAGGCTCTTATACCATGTTCGACAACACAGGTATTCCAACAGAGGACGAACACCTTCAATAACCACTCACATAACCATATCAAAGATCAACACACTGATGTTTTCACGTGGTAAAACCCCTACGGGGAAACATCCACGACCCCAACCAACGCAGCCACTTGGAGCAGTTTATTAATGCAAAGAAAAAAGATTACAGAGAGATTTTACAAGAGAGTTTCTCACAATCGATCATCGAAAAATGACCCTCCATGCTCTTTAAATAGAGATCATGGACCAATCGGGTGTTAAGACACAAATCAATGGTCGTTAAGATCGAGGAGAGTATGAACCATCGGATCACTCTATGTCGGGAACATATCATGACCATCAGATTTCCTAACTACAAATGCATACTAATGCATACTAAAGAAACACACTTTTACCTAAGGACATATTAGACCAAGTAGATCTTAAATAACTCCTAAGTGTCTAAATATCCTAACATGAATCACTTCGGGCCTTCGGGTTTTGACAATCCCAGTTCTCAACCGAAACTCCACAACAACTTTACTTAGAGCTCACGATCTGTTGACAAGTGTCCACTTATAGATAGACGACTCTCAGCTCTGCGGCTCTTCAAGCTTCGGGTGTTCCATCACTTTGACCTCCACCTTCCTATGGATCTTTCGACCTTCCAACATGTATCCTCCTGGATCCAATGGTCCAGATTCTCTCCGGCCCTTCGACTCTCCTTGCTTTGGGTGTTTTAAGTTTCAAACTTGCCTCCTCCTGGACTTATGGCATATGACGGCTCAAATCCACTATGGCGATCCAATGCTTGAAATTTACTTCGAACAATATGATGACTCAAATATTTTCCTGTGATCGGAGGACTGAGATTCTACTTCGGGTTTCCGGCTCTTCGGGCTTCAGAAACTTCAAGTCTCAAACCTTGATAGGTTCTCTCTCTTCTGTGTGTGAAGTTCTAAGGCTCATCCACCTTCCTCTGATCAGACGACTGTTGATCCATTGAACTGTGATCCAACGACCACTGTCGTTCCTCTCTCCTAAGCTTCTGATCTCTCTGTGACTTAGAGAATTCTAAGTGTTCAAAGGTTTCAAACCTTTGTTCCTCCTACGAGTCTAGTTCTTGGATCACATTAACACTTGTGAAAGTTCTATCCCTTCTGAGATTTTTCCTTAAAAGGATTTTGATTTCCCATGCACACCTTGCGTTCTCGTGATTTTGATAACTCATATCGAAGGATTTCTTGGAAAGAAATTCTTCTCTCCCAACTAGCGTTCCTCTGTTTTGGTTCTACAAAGCTTAGTCGCTTATTGACATTGTGCACACCTTGCACTTGGTATAATTTTCCCTTTTTCTCTCTGAACTCCTCTGAGTCAATACGAGAATTGATCTATGCATTCCTTGCGTTCGAGATGCACACCTTGCATACGAGTGTCGGGAGTGAAACAATTGAAACTCATCTAGATTCGTCACGAAATCATACAATCAATCTCTCGAACAATCATAGATGAACAAAATAAACTAAATAATACATACAGAATATAACATTCATTCATTCACACATCAAATGAACACAATCCAAGGATTTAGGACAATTCTATCTGTTCTATTCATTCATGAAAACAAATTACATAGTCTTTCTTCTACTCTACTCTATTCTACTGATCTCTCTGATCTCTATCTCATTCTCTCCATGCTCTATCTGTTACAATATTCATACATTCTGATCTATTACAATGCAACAATAAACTATCTAAGGACTGGCTCCACGAGCTCTCGTCATCCTGTTTGCAACCTATATTATCAAACTCTTAGCGGTTACCTAATTTGTCCTATTACAATAACTAACAGTTATTTCCAAATAAGAGTTAACACTCTATATCTTCAACCCCTTACAGTCCTTCACGACTTTACAAACACGACATATTAAAAAAATGTTGCTTTCAAAAATATCTCAAGAACTCGATTTAATTCTGAGTTAATTTCTGATGTGAAATCTGTCATGTTGAGATGGTGTTCCTTTGCCTCCATGCTTGCGTTTTGACTTTGAAGGAGATGCTCTTGCATCATACTCCTCTGGTAAAAAAATTCACGGACCCCTATCCATGAGCTCATGAATTGTCTTTCCATTCTTCAAAATATCAGGTTTTGTGACCCAACTTGCATCTTCCATTGGATGATATTTCCACTTCACTAAATATTCAGGATATGTCTTCCTCCTAGTCTTCTTTCCATCTCTTTGTTCAATGATTTTCTCCATCTGAGGTTTTTCTGTTGTGGGCAATTTTTCTTCCCACTGAACTTATTTTTGATCATCTAATTCTCTTACCTCATCTCTCCTGTAAGGATACAGGTCTGCAACATTAAATATCAACAATATCCCAACATTGTCTGGCAACTCAATTTCATAAGCATTGGCTGCGAATTTTCTGAGAATCCTACATGGTCCTATCTTCTTCATTTTCAATTTGTTATACGTTCCCCTTGGAAATCTTTCTTTTATCAAATGAGCTAAAACTTCATCTCCGACTTCGAATTGAACTTCTCTCCTCTTTTGATCAACTCATCTCTTATATTTCTGGTTGTTGTTCTGTAGTTGTTCTCTGATTCTGTCATGGAGTTTCTTCATTTCTGTTGCAAAATCCTCTTCTCCAGCATTTCTCAACTCATATTGATTCACATCTCTCAACTCTGTAATCCCTCTTGGCTGTATACCATACACAATTTCAAATGGACTTTTCCCTATGCTCCTGTTCATTGAATTTTTGAATGCAAATTCTGCTTGTGCAAGAAACTGATCCCATTGTCAACCTGGATCAATGACTAAACTTCTCAACAATTTTCCCAGACTCTTGTTTACAACTTCAGTCTGTCCATTTGTCTAAGGGTGATATGTTGAACTAAAGGAAAAGTTTTTCCCGAGCCTTTTCCATAGAGTCCTCCAAAAGTGTCCTATAAATTTGGTGTCCCTGTCTGAAACTATGCTCCTAAGCAATCCATGTAGTCTTACTATCTCTTTGAAAAAAAAATTGGCTATGTGTGTGGCATCGTTTGTCTTATGGAATGGTATGAAATGTGCCATTTTTGAAAATCTGTCCACCACAACAAATATGGAATCGCTCCCTTTCTGAGTTCTAGGCAATCCCAAAACAAAATTCATACTGATTGCATCCCATGGCCTTTCTGGAATTGGTAATGGCTGATACAAACCAGTGTTTTGTTGTCTTCCTTTTGCATATTGACAAATTCTGCATTTGTTCACAAACCTTTTCACCTCTTCCCTCATGCTTGACCAATAGTATGAATTACTCAGTTGTGCAAATGTCTTATCTGACCAAAATGGCCAGCTAAACCTCCAATGTGTTTCTCTTTCAGCAGGTTGTCTCGCATTGAGAATTTCGGTATGCATAATTGGATTCCTTTAAACAGTAATCCATCCTAGATCAAATATTCATTCCATGGGATTCTATCTACCAACAAAGGATTATTGCATGCCTCACAAGCTTTCTTAAAATCTGCATCTTCTTTATACATCTCCTTGAGGTGTTCAAACCCTAAGGTCTCCACTTGGAATTCATGTACAATCAAACTCCTTCTGCTTAAAGAATCTACAACTTTGTTAGCAATTCCAACAATATGTTTAATAAGAAAAGTAAACATTTTCATAAATTCTACCCATTTTGCATGTTTCTGATTCAACTTTTCTTGCCTAGTAACAAACTGCAAAGCTTGGTTATCACTATACAAGACAAATTCTTTAGGAATTAGATAGTGTCTACACTTCTTCAAAGCTTGAATCACTGCATAAAATTCTTTGTCATATGTGGAATACTTCTACTTGGCGCCATTCAATTTCTCACTAAAGTAAACAACTGGTCTATTGTCCTGACTCAAGACTGCTCCAATAGCTAATCCACTTGCATCACATCTCACCAGAAATGTTTTTCCAAAATATGGCAAGACTAGAATTGGTTGTTTTGTGATATTCTCCTTCAACACTTTGAAACTTTTTCAGCTTCCTTTGTCCAACTGAAGGACTTGTGCTTTTTCTTCACAATGTCCAGCATGGGTGCACATATACCAAATTTCTGATAAACTTTCTATAAAAGCTTGCTAACCCATGAAAACTTCTTACCTCGAATATGTTGCTTAGCAATGGCCATTCTCTAATTGCTCTTACATTTTCTGGATCCATATTCAATTCATTTGAAGAGATCACAAAACCCAATTATATGAGTTTTGTCTTCATAAAAGAACATTTCTTCGTATTTATCAACAACTTCTCTTGTTGCAACTTTTCCATCATTGATGTCAGATGTCTTAAGTGTTCACTCTTTGTCTTACTGAAGATTAGTATGTCATCTAGATATACTATGACAAATTTACCTATGAAGTCTTTCAACACTTCATTCATTAATCTCATAAATGTGCTTGGTGCATTTTTCAAACCAAATGGTATGACCAACCATTCAAACGATCTTTCATTTGTTTTGAATGTTGTTTTCCATTCATCTCCCTCTCTCATTCTTATTTGATGATATCCTCTCTTCAAGTATATTTTGGAAAAATAGCTTGCTCCACTCAAACAATCCATCAAATCATCCATCCTCGGTAAAGGAAATCTGTACCTAATGGTTATCTTGTTTATGGCTCTAGAATCTGTACACATTCTCCATCCTCCATCCTTCTTTGGACTTAACATAGTCAGTACTACGCATGGGCTTAGGCTTTCCATGACTAAACCTTTATCCAATAACTCTTGGACTTTATTTTTGACTTCCTCATTCTCTCTAGGTGTCAACCTATAAGCTTCTTTGTTTGGTAAACTATCTCCTGGAATAAGGTCAATATGATGGCTTATACTCCTGATGAGTGGCAATGAGTGAGGTAACTCATCCACTACTATGTCAACAAATTTTTCTAATAGTTCCTCAATTTCTTCAGGAAAATATTCCACATAAGTATTTGTAAGGATAACCTTAGGCTTCCTCACTACAACAAATTGGATTTCTTTCTCCTCCTTGAATTCTTTAAAGAGTTCCTTCCCACTCATGAGAAGTATACTTGAACTAGCTTCTCTCTTTTGCTCTTTGTCTTCTATGGGTAACAACATATGTGTCCTACCATTCTTTTCTAGGGTATAAGTATTCTTTCTCCCATCATGAATAGATTTTTTGTCAAACTTCCATGGTCTCCCCAATAAAATATGACATACATCCATAGGAATTACATCACACAATATTTCATCCCTATAACCTCCTATTTTAAATTCAACTTGGCATTGTTGACTTACCATTACTTGATGTCATTTCTACAACCATGATACCTTGTATGGGTTTGGATGTGCAGTTGTCTTCAACTCCAGCTTCTCCACCATCTCTGTGGATACTAGATTGTCAGTTCTCCCACTATCTATGATCACCTTGCAAACTCTGTCTTTCGCTTTGCAAGCAGTTCTGAACAGACTTGTTCGCTAAACTAGTTCCTCTACATCCTTCTCTGGTTTAATAATAATCTTCCTCATCATAAGTTTCCTTAATCCTTATGTTTCTTCTGCTTCCACATGCTTTTGTGCTTCAGCAACGTGTGCTTCACCTCCTCCTTCGTTCTTTCTCTCGAGACATTCCCAAGACTTGTGCCCTTGCTTTCCACAGGTATAACATTTAACTATGCCTCCTCTGGCTCTTCCTCTTCCTCTTCCTCTAGAAAAAGAGCTTCTTCCTCCATCTTGTCCTTCTTTAGAACTTCCACCCTTCTCATGGTGAATATGTTGTTTGTCAGCTTCAGGCTTCGGCTTCTGGAACTTATCTCTACTGGTTCCCTTACCTCTTCTTGAATTTCCTCCTTTGCTTCATTGGCTTTGCTTCCTGGCCAAATTTTCTTCAACTTTCAAGGTTGCTTGATAAGCATACTTGAATTTACTGACAGACATCATGTTAATATCCTCTTGTATTTCATATCTCAGCCCATTTATATACTTGGCTATCTTTTCATGTTCATTCTCTTTCCGTCCAACCCTAATGTTCAGTTGGTAAAATTTCTCAGTGTACTCCTTCACTGATAAGATTCTTTGTTTCAGGTTTTGCAATCTTCTGAACAGATTGATTTGCTAATCCTTTGGGATAAATTTGTCTTTTAGCTTAGCTACCATCCTATCCTAGTTTATAATTTTTTGCTTACCATTGCTCCTACGCTCAGCTTGCAGTTCATCCCACCATAGTGGTGTATGACCTTTCAGTCTTGTCACCGCGTGCTTCACCATCTTGTCTTCTTCGACATCTTCATAATTGAATTATTTTTCCATAGCACATACCCAATCTAAAAATTATTCAACTTCCAAATTGCCTTCATACATTGGTACCTCTATTCTTTCTCTGGCTCCTATCTTTGAAACAACTTTTATTAAGTGATCTTGTGCAACATCCTCTGCTACATTTTCTTCGGCCTCTACTTCTTATTCGGCCTCAACATCACTGATATCTCCAGCGTCTAGTGCTCTTCTCTGCACTGTTTCCATGGCGTCCAGTCTCATTCGGAGTCGCTTCATTTCTTCTTCCATTTCTTCATTCGCTCTACGCCTTCTTGGTGGCATGGTTCCACTGCATCACCTACAAACATAAATCAAATTTTTGATACCACAATTGATATCAATTTGTCTCCTTTATCCTTTTGTCTGTTTTCTGCAAACAAACTTAATATCAGCTCTGATACCACCTGATGCATCCCCCCTACTCCCTCGTAGAGTTGCGCGAACTCCTGGTCAAAGGATCCCTGATTCTTGAGTCTGATGACACTCGAAAACCTTAATGGTTTCCTTCTGTATTAAGACACATGCCCTTTAGGCTTCTTGGTGCAGGTCCAATAGAACCCACAACCTTCCCTTTCTCTCTGCTGCAAAATCTCAGAGTGCAGAGCGATAACTCCTTTTCAGATAATCCCTCTCTTGAATGTAACGACCTCGCGATTGCGGGCGCACCCACAAGTGGTTTGGAGTTAAACTACTTTTGGGACCGCAATTATCCTCAAGCTTCCACGTGTCCTTTTGATGAAACCATGGTTTTAATTGCGTCCTGCCCTCGATATTTTAAACTCAACACAACTCCTATCCCCACAATGTTACAGGATCGTCGATCTCGTGATATTGACGATACAATCTAAATCAATGGTTCATATATGTGCCTTTCAACTCTACGGACCATATATGCCCCTCCTATATCAACGACTATGATCTCTTCGCAATTTCGAACTTCAATACTTTGAAATCTCAAGGCCAGCTCCTTCCGTACTCCAATCTCCCAGAGTTGACAATCTACGGACACCTGTCCTGGGAAATCAACGGTGTTGATCACTTCAGAACTCTGGACTTTGGAGTTCTCAAAACTTCAACCCTTCCCTTATTTTTCTTTTATCCGAAGGCTTGGATACATTGACGCATGTCCTCGTTGGATCAACGGTTGTGATCCCTTCGCGTCTCCAGACTTCAGACTTTTCAATTCTCAACTTTTCTCTCCCCGTGAAGTATGCGGATTTTTGTCGCGTGTCCTCTTGATATAATGATCAAGGACCACTTTGGGGCTTTACCTGGAGTGCACAGATCTATGCCACATATTTCCTAGATCCGACGGTTTTGAATCACTTCGGGCCTTCGGCTTTCAACAATCTCAGTTCTCAACCAAAGCTCCAAAACAACTTTACCCAGATCTCGTGATTTGTTGACAAGTGTCCACTTATAGATCGACGGCTCTCAGCTCTTCATCTCTTTGGGCTTCGGGTGTTCCAACACTTCGACCTCTGCCTTCCTCTGGATCTTTCGACCTGCCAACATGTATCCCCCTGGATCCAACAGTCCAGATTCGCTCCGACCCTTTGGCTCTCCGTGCTTCGGGTATTTCAATTTTCAATATTGCATTCTCCCAGACTTATGGTATCCAATGGCTCAAATCCACTATGGTGATCCGCCACTTGATGTTTACTCCGAATAATCTGACGACTCAGATCTGTTCCTGCGATCAGATGATTGAGATTCTACTTCGGGTTTCCGGCTCTTCAGGCTTTAGAAACTTCAAGTCTCAAACCTTGATAGGTTCTCTATTTTCTGTGTGTGAAGCGCTAAGGCTCGTGCACCTTCCTCTTATAAGACGAGTGTTGATCCATTGAACTGTGATCCAACGACCACTGTCGCTCTTCTCTCCTGAGCTTCTGATCTCTCTGTGACTTAGAGACTTCTAAGTGTTCAAAGGTTTTGAACCTTTTCTCCTCCTACGAGTCCAATTCTTGGATCTCGTTAACACTTGTGAAAGTGATATCCATTCTGTTATTTTTCCTTAAAAGGATTTCGATTTCCCACACACACCTTGCATTCTCAGGATTTCGATAACTCAGATCGAAGGACTTCTTGGAAATAAATTATTCTCGCTGACCTGGCGTTCCTCTGTTCTGGTTCTACGACGCTTAGTTGCTTCTTGACACTGTGCACACGTTGCGCCTGGTCTAATTTTTGCTTGTTCTCTCTGAACTCCTCTGAGTCAATCCGAGACTCAATCGACGCACTCCTTATGTTCGAGATGCACACCTTGCGTATGAGTGTCAGTAGAGAAACAATTGAAACTCATCCAGATTCATCACGAACTCACATAGTGAATCTCTCGAATAATCAAACATGGACTAAATAAACTAAAGAATACATACATAATATAACATTCATTCATTCACACATCAAATGAACATAGTCCAAGGATTTGGGACAATTTTGTTTGTTCTATTCATTCATGAAAACAAATTGCATAGTCTTTCTTCTACTCTACTTTGTTCCGTTGATCTCTTTGATATCTGTCTCATTCTCTCCATGCTCTATCTCTTACAATATTCATACATTCTGATCTATTACAATGCAACAATAAACTATCTAAGGACCGGCTCCACGAGCTCTCGTCGTCCTATCTGCAACCTATCCTATCAAACTCTTAGTGGTTACCTAATCTATCCTATTACAATAACTAACAGTTATTTCTAGATAAGAGTCAACACTCTATATCTACAACCCCTTACAGTCCTTCAAGACTTTACAAACACGACATATTAAAAAAATGTTGCTTTCAAAAATATCTCAACAAATCGATTTAATTCTGAGTTAATTTTTTATGTGAACTCTGTCATGCTGAGATGTCATTCCTTTAGCTCCATGCTTGCGTTTTGAATTTGAAGGCGATTCTCCTGCATCATCCTTCGATGACGTGTTGAATGCGTCTTTAGTGATTTCCATGATGAGTAGTTGGTATTGCTTTTACTTATGATGTTGTTGATTAGGCTATGTTGTGATCATGTATTGATGTTAATTTCTTAATGCAAAAAAAGAATTGCTTCTCTTTTCTAAACGTAACGGAGGGGTTGTTACATCATCACCCACAAATAAATTGATACCACCATTTATGTTATGCTTTTAATGTTTCTGGCACATTAACAAAAAAATATTTAAAAAAATTATAACTTATATAGATTTATCTAAATAAAATCTATTCAATATGTATAGAAAAATGATTCTTTCTTAAATGAGGGAGTTATGTTTATAAAGACTTAAAAATAAAAATTATAAACTAATTTAAATTTATCTTATTAACTAATTTATGAAATGCTAATAAAATTATTACTTTATAAAAAAAATGACATTTTTTTTATTGTTTAAGAGTTCATCTTCTTCAATCCAAAAAAAAATTAAATGAACGAATGAAAACCCAAAAAGTTTATAAAAATGAAAATATATTCCATATTGAGTATCTTCATTGCTTATTACCTATTAACAATTAAAAATTGAGTTATAATAACTTCTAAAAAGATTCAATATTTCCAATAATAAAATGAAGATAATTAGCGCATCAAGGTATTAAAATTTAACAATTGAGTTACAATAAACTCTAAAAATTTTAATATTTCTAATAATAAAATAAAAATAACTAGCCCATAGATTAAATCGGTAGACATCTGGTTTTATTACCTATTAACAATTAAAAATTGAGTTATAATAACTTCTAAAAATATTCCAGATTTCCAATAATAAAATGAAGATAATTAGCGCATCAAGGTATTAAAATTTAACAATTGAGTTACAATAACCTCTAAAAAATTTTAATATTTCTAATAATAAAATGAAAATAACTAGCCCATAGATTAAATCGGTAGACATCTGGTTTTAGTAGACGATGTCTTCTATTATAGAGACATTTTCCAATTTGAAATTTGCTTTACTTGCTTAATCTAAAATAATAATATAGGTTATGTATATTTTTTTTATGGATTTTAATTTGTGATCTATTAGGAAGAAATATATGTTTTTAACCATGTCCCATAAACAAAAAAGTTTCATATACCAATTTGATGTTTTGCTTGATCTTAACCTTAAAATTAGATTATTATTATTATTGTTGTTTCTTCATCTTATATCCATACCTATTTGTAATGTTTCATATATCCCTATTAATATGTGATGTGTGATTGTCATTCACCGCCTCAATGCCCTCTTCATACCTTCACCCATACACTTTTAGCAGGATAAAATACGGGAAACAAATAGTTCTCTGGAGTGGTTTCGGCCGAGCATCTAATTTCATGTTTTCATCATCTAGATCCACCCCCGGAAGTCCCTCATATAGGCTCATATATCGCGGGGAGGCCTCGACAGGGATCGCAACAACATGCTTTTTGTTTCCATGGTTTGAAATTTTTTTATTTAAGCTTGGCAATACGAAAGACGGAATATAGACAATTGAAAACGTTATATAACATGGTTAAAACTTAACGGGGTGACAATTGATAGTCATAGATGTAGATAAATTATAAATAAATAAAATTACTGCAGTTTTGGTTATAGATACGGCCTTATAAAAAATCACCATCTGTTTTTATCTTTTCATCCTATGACACTCTACCATTTTCGTCCTAATCATGGCAAAGGGAAAATTTGCATCCATTTTCGTCCTTCTTTAAATGAAACAAGGTAACCATTTTAGAAGATATCCTTTTTTTTCTTTAAGGAACCTTGTTTTCCACTAATTTTCTCGGTAAGGTTGTGTGATAATAGTTTGTTGGGTTATTAAAGAATTATAATTTATAGTTAATATTTCTTTTTTTAAATTATAATATGATAGTTTTTATAAGTGAATATTGTGTGATAATAATTTGTTGGGTTATTAAAGAATTATAATTTATAGTTAATATTTGTTGTTTTTAAATTATTCATAATATAATAGTTTTTATAAGTAAATATGTTGGTGAATATTATTTGAAATAATTTTTATATTTTAGAAATTCACTTTTTCTTTACAACATTATAAAATTAAAACTAAATTAATTTATAAGAAGATGAGTATCCAAATATGTATATGCAATTTACTTTATAATAATAAAATTTGCATTTTTTTTTATGGTGAACCTAATTTTATGATTTATATGAACATCATAAGTTGACTAGGTATTTGAAAAGATTTAATATATTTGAAAGGATATCAATATTATACTAAGTATAATATTTTAAGCAATTATTTAAGTTCAAAAAAAATCATGCATATAACTATGTAGGTGAATGTTCTATTAAAAGTATACAATTTTCATTAAAACTTGTAAATTTTGGTGAATATTATTAATATAAGGATATTTTATGTAAAAACTAGTTACGTCAAAGTCATTTTTTAAGGGGATGTTCACTTTGAGCTTTCATCGTCTGTCTAATTTATAAGCCTATAAAATGTTGTCATGTGTCTTATTTCGCCCAGTTTTCCAAAACCTTGCCATGGTTTTCACCATCACCACCTTTGTGTTTACTGCATCGCCGCCTCTTTTCCATATTAGTATTAGTCCATTTTTATGTTGTGAATCCATGAGCGGCTTCCCGTTTTTCCCATGCATTGAGGTCCATTATGTCCTCGTGACACTCTTCTACAATTGCAAACCACACCAAAGATATGAAGCTCAAGAAATGTAATCTCCTGTCTGAATATTTGTTCACAAGGTTGAATTTGGGATTCAGTTATTGTGTCATATTTATGGAATTAGAATTTCTATGTTTCCACATTCTAATCTCCTAGACTGCTAATTTTCCTACTTGATTCCATCACGCCATTGTGTGGTGTTATGAAAATGACATGGTTAGAGACTGGAGCCTCGATCCTAGACCTCTAAGGAGGGAAAGAATGTGAAGACTGGAGATTATAATCCACTCACCTCCGATAAAGGAAGAAGAGGGGAATTTTGCAAAGGAGATGAACATGCATGCATATCGCATTAGAGAATGAATTGGTGAAGCTTCTGGATTTATTTATAAATCTTATTGCGTGTTCATATGAATGTGTGTGGAAGTGTTGAAATTTGTGTCCATGTCATGAGATTCTATGGGCATCATATTTTCAGCTTCCATAAATACTAGGTTGGCCATGGAATCAAGTTTTCATGAAAGTTCTTTGAAATAATTTAGATAGGGTTATTATTAATTTTTAAAATATAAATGACATACATTTGCTAATAAAATGGAATTTTAAAATTATAAAAATGATATATAAGAATCTCATATGGACAAGGATAAAAAATTCAGCGACTCTTCAAGTCCAATTGTCTCTACGCGTTGGCTTTGTATGTCCTTTGATTCCTTGGTTTATATTTTAAACCCCCAAATATTCGAAATATAAATGGCTAGTGTAAAATGTCATAGAAACGAGCGTGGTGTTCAAAATTAAGCTGCTATGTACCCAATGAAGAAGTATCGGGGAATCATTAAACTTAAATGGGTGTCGTGCAAGGATTATGTGTTGAGTAATAAGCTTGGGAGGAATTTGTGGAGCATAAAACTATAAGTCGGTATTCATTTTTATAGCCATGGTAGGTTAATTATACATAAGAAACATATAGGTATTGGATCAGCTTAGAGTCGGTCAGCATTTCATACTCCAATTTTGATCTCAATTATGTCGAATCAGTATCGAGCCCTTGGCATCTAATTTTAAGTATGTTGATCATCTCAAAAAAAAAATGGGAAGATATTAATTTTAGTTTTATCGTATTATTTTTATTTATAATTTTATGTGATTGTCTATTCCATGCGTTTATCCATACGAATGGGTGGTGGGTTATTTCTGGATTTAGGGGTTGCTGCAAGAAGTGTGCTAATTGATGCATTTTAAAGGTCCTTATACATTACCGACTCACCGCAAATCTATATGTTATGGATAATGGATGGTTGTAATAAGTTTACTCTATGATATAGGATTTCCTACTATCATAGATTTGGTAGATTAATTTACGGATCTTTATAATACAATAGAAAATATTCATAAATGTAAATTTGGTTTATTGATTGAAAAATAAGATAAATCCTTTATAGATTTAAATTTGGTTTAAAGATTTAAAAATAAGACAAATCCATTTTGTATGGGATCACAGTTTCATAGAAGTTTTTTTATTTAATAATTTCAATTTTTATTTGATTTTTAAAAAAATCACTTTAATTTATATAATTTATCATTATTTATTATATATAATTAATCATTATTATGTTCCTTCCATGTGAGGAACATTATGTTTTTTGCTATTTGCATTATTTGGGTGCACATTTTTTGAGGCATTATTACATGGTTTATCCTAAAGTTTTGTAACCTGACGTTTGAATTGGATACAGGACCCAGGGGGTGGTAGCAGGAGCCAGGGAGTGGCGGCAGGATGTGTTAATGCGTCAAAACAGGGGTTCATCATAACTAGTGTCACCTCATTAATGTTATGCATTGGTGTTTGCTCTAAAACGTTGATCAACATTCCTCACAACAAGTGGTAGAGCGTATTCACGACCGCAACACCACAATTTCCACATCTGGATTTTCTCTATGTAGGTGATCTCATCCCTGAGGTCACAGACTCCCATCTCGTCCAGTTCTTAATTCCTCTGGGAAGGGTAACCTTAGTTTGAATCTGACGCGATAGCAATACCCAACACTCCATCCTGCATGATGGTCTGCAACAACTTACCTCTCTCGACCAAGGTGCCCTACCTCACCTCAAGGTCAGCCTCGGGTGGCTATGGCCAATGTACTGGGATGGTTGGCAGGGTGAAGCTGAGAATGGAAGGAGTAGATGCAAGGAGATGAGATTCAACGTGTTGTTGTTACTCAAATTGTTTATGTTCGACTAAACTTAATAGTTGTTGGTTCAGGTGATAAAATTGTTGATCTTTTATCTCCATGAGATTGGAACAATCGAACTTTGAATACAAAGTCGGAGGTCGGTGAAGGTCGACGTTTGGTCGTAGGTCAAAGTGTTGGGCAGGAGTCAAATTCCATTGGAATTATTCTTTAGGTGAATGAGAAGAGGAATCGTAATGCATGGTTGAATATGGGTTCACATTAAGGTCTGCACTGGCCAAGTTGGTGTCGAGCCACTCAGATCGATCCATAGACATGATGATTTGTTGTTGTGTATTTGTTACCGTATCGCAGTGTTTTGCCTTGAGTTTCAACATCTTCTCTCGTGCTTCATCTAATTCTATGTGAATGGCTCTCATGACCTCTTGGAGGTGAAACGACCATGAGAGGTGCTACTTCAGTTCTTCCATGTCGTGTGAACATATGATATAAATTAAATAATAATGATTATTTAATTTTATATTTATGAATTCAAGGTTTGATATCCTTTGTTTATGGCACTAAGAGACCAAGGAGCGATCACTGTTTTCTACTTTACTGCAAAAAAAAAAAATCTCATCCATTCGAAACGATGAATGACGAGGAAAAAAAAACAATGAGTTAATTTTTTTTGTTTTTCTTGTCTTTCCTGCTAAATTAATTGATTAATTAGTGTGCTTCTTCTCTGTATGTTTAGGGACACAGGCCATTGATTCTTTGAACTAAAAATAACAGAAAGGGAGACCCATTCGGATCACGTGGTGTCAACGAGAACCTATAGCACATAGGAGTGGAGTTGGAAACATATTTATCAAGGTATGTTTTGAGCCTTCCCTGAATTTCATGTTTTATGGAATTTAGGGTTAGGGAATTAGGATGTGATTGTTGTCTAATTGAATTTTCGGACATGGGTTGTGTTGGATGCTTGCAGAATATTAATGAGTCTATTTAGCATGCAAGTCTTCATGGATTGGATGGGAAAGGTAAGGGATATGGATTTGATCATTTTGAAATAGAGGACGCTGCAAACACAGGTATTGAGAATGTTAATGGGATGTTGATAGAGGGCAATCAAATACATGGGAATGGATGTCTATCATTTTTCTATTTCCTAGCCCCACATATTTCCCAGTAGGTTTAAGAAACAATGTGTTCACATATATAAATAAATGTACGGAACCATTGATTTCCATGACTCTTAATTCCATTTTTTATAAATTTACAAAGGGATCTTCAAGACAAAATTTTGTATATTTGCAAAAGAATGCTTTCGATATTTTGGAGTCCATGTCAAGTATTGGGTCACTGTAAACGAATCGATGGTATTCTCAAATTATGGATACGATGTGGGGAGTTACACCCCCGGACATTGTTCATCTGGATTAGGAGACTTCACGGTGGGTAATTACGCAACAGAACCTTATACTGTAAGCCACAATATACTTCTTGCACATAGTGCCGCTGTAAAAATATATAGGACCAAGTACTAGGTGAGATTATATCTTGTTTTCAATTTACTGAGCACCAAAATTGAATATGGAGACATACATATTTTAAATGATACATCAAAAATAAAATGCAGGAGAAGAAAAAAGGTTCTATAGGCATATCACTTGTAGTGAGATGGGTGGTGCCATTCACAAATTATTCTGTTGATCAACGAGATTCCTAGAGAGAATTAGACTTCACATTGGGATGGTATGGAATGCATGCAATTTCAAACAATTGGTAGTTTTATGATAACTCTCATGATGCGAATGTCAATTTGAATTTTGGATAGATGTATTTCCTTATGCTAATCCATTCGTCCTCCTACTTTTACTCTTCTGCCCACTCCCATTAAAAATTTCATACATGATGCCATTTATTCAAATTCAAAAGGAAATAATGTTAACGACCTGTAAATATGTTTGAATAAATACAGGTATGAAGGATAAAGTTTCTAAACCTGACAAGGATTCATAGCCATTTTTTATCTCCACGTTTCTTGCTTGCATCACCAATCTGGCTACACTTGATGTTAATGTAAAATCTCGCTCTTGTGCACTGAGTGAACTTATTCTTTGAGGACACTTGCTCGCAAGTGATCCATATTTTATGCTATTAAAACATTGATTTTGATTATGAAGCGTTATGGGTTGGCGACCTGTTGTTTTACTGCATTGACATAGACAGGTGCTATTGATTCGATTTTACTGAGTGTGTAGGATTTTGGACCTCGAGGATGCAGAGGCATCGATGGAACCCCTTGGACTCCGGATCGAGTCAGGGAGTGTACCATTGGGGTTTGATTGTTTTATTGTGATATTAGTGCATCTGATTAGATTATATGATTATGGATATATTTATGACATGATTCGTTGATGATGCAGGTTGACAAAATCTTGTCGACCAAACTCACATGTGGATTAGAGGGGTCACACACGACTACCAGAGATATTGAAGGAGAGGTGTGGACAACATCCCTGCCACAGCCTACTATCACTCCCGTCGTGGCTCGAACTGTAGGTTAACGTTTACCTAGTTCGAGAGGACCTGGGATGTCGTGAGGGTAGACTGCGACAGTCGCTCATGATGATTCTAAGGGGTGCGCAATAAGGTAGGGGCATTATTCCTTAGAGGCCCTTACTCTGCCACAAGTTCACCTAGCGGAGTATTGACTCCAGGGGTTTTTTATGTCTACCAAGTCATTCAAGAGGCGAGTGTCACCCTTGGAGCACGTGGTGTGTCTTGAAGGGCATGTCGGGTTAGAAAAATGGAAAGAGGTGAGTGGCACCCTTGGAGCACGTAGTGTGTCCTGAAGGGCACGTCGTGCGAGGGAAAATTGAGGTGAGTGGCACCCTTGGAGCACCTAGTGCGTCCTGAAGGGCACGTCACATTGTTAATAATAAATGAATGAACCTAGATGGCCTTAGGACGAATAACATGATAAGAATTTTTAAAAACAATTTCCCTAATAAATTGTCACCCAGCATGAAACTTTAAGGTCTAGGTCTAAATTATGCTAGTGGTAAAATTTTATCTACTTATTTAAATATATATATATATATATACAGATAAAATAAAAATAAAAACAAAATAAATAATAAATACAATCTTCATTA